>CANDYM010000050.1:0-110851 GCA_947397865.1 Polietes domitor
TTTTTATACCCTACACCACTTCGTGGTCTAGGGTATTATAAGTTAGTTTCGCGCCAAATGTTTGTAACACCAAGAAATAATTGAGCTAGACCCACCTTTAAGTATACGGATCGGCTTAGAATCACCAGCTGATTCGATTTAACGATGTCTGTCTGTCCGTCCGTCCGTCCGTCCGTCCGTCCGTCCGTCCGTCCGTCTGCTGTCCATCTAAGCTTGTTCGCACTCTACAGGTCGCAATTGTTGTCCGATTGTCATCAAACTTGGCAGAAGTTATTTTTTCTGGCCAAGGACCATCGGTATTGAATTTGGAGGAAATCGGTTCAGATTTAGATATAGCCCCCATACAAATGTCGCTCCCGATTTGACATTTTCCGCTCTAGAAACGACATATTGTACCAGATTTTCTTTAAATTTGGCTGAACATCTTATAATTCAACTAGAAACACGTATGCAAAAATTGGGTAAGATCGGTTCAGATTTAGATATAGCCCCAATACAAATGTCGCTCCCGATTTGACATTTTCCGCTCTAGAAATGACATATTGTACCCGATTTTCTTTAAATTTGGCAGAACATCTTATAATCCAACTAGAAACACGTATGCAAAAATTGGGTAAGATCGGTTCAGATTTAGATATAGCCCCCATACAAATGTCGCTCCCGATTTGACATTTTCCGCTCTTGAAACAACATATTGTACCCGATTTTCTTTAAATTTGGCAGAACATCTTATAATCCAACTAGAAACACGTGTGCATAAATTGGGTAAGATCGGTTCAGATTTAGATATAGCCCCCATACAAATGTCGCTCCCGATTTGACATTTTCCGCTCTAGAAACGACATATTGTACCCGATTTTCTTTAAATTTGGCAGAACATCTTATAATCCAACTAGAAACACGTATGCAAAAATTGGGTAAGATCGGTTCAGATTTAGATATAGCCCCCATACAAATGTCGCTCCCGATTTGACATTTTCCGCTCTAGAAACAACATATTGTACCCGATTTTCTTTAAATTTGGCAGAACATCTTATAATCCAACTAGAAACACGTGTGCATAAATTGGGTAAGATCGGTTCAGATTTAGATATAGCCCCCATACAAATGTCGCTCCCGATTTGACATTTTCCGCTCTAGAAACGACATATTGTACCCGATTTTCTTTAAATTTGGCAGAACATCTTATAATCCAACTAGAAACACGTATGCAAAAATTGGGTAAGATCGGTTCAGATTTAGATATAGCCCCCATACAAATGTCGATCCCGATTTGACATTTTCCGCTCTAGAAACGACATATTGTACCCGATTTTCTTTAAATTTTGCAGAACATCTTATAATCCAACACGTATGCAAAAATTGGGTGAGATCGGCTCAGATTTAGATATAGCCCCCATACAAATGTCGCTCCCGATTTCACTTTTTCCGCTTTAGAAACCACATATTGTATCCGATTTTCTTTAAAATGGGCACAACATTTTATAATCGAACTAGAAACATCTATGCTGAAAGTGGGTATGATCGGTTCAGATTTAGATATAGCCCCCATACAAATGTCGCTCCCGATTTGACATTTTCCGCTCTAGAAATGACATATTGTACCCGATTTTCTTTAAATTTGGCAGAACATCTTATAATCCAACTAGAAACACGTGTGCATAAATTGGGTAAGATCGGTTCAGATTTAGATATAGCCCCCATACAAATGTCGCTCCCGATTTGACATTTTCCGCTCTAGAAACGACATATTGTACCCGATTTTCTTTAAATTTGGCAGAACATCTTATAATCCAACTAGAAACACGTATGCAAAAATTGGGTAAGATCGGTTCAGATTTAGATATAGCCCCCATACAAATGTCGTTCCCGATTTGACATTTTCCGCTCTTGAAACAACATATTGTACCCGATTTTCTTTAAATTTGGCAGAACATCTTATAATCCAACTAGAAACACGTGTGCATAAATTGGGTAAGATCGGTTCAGATTTAGATATAGCCCCCATACAAATGTCGATCCCGATTTGACATTTTCCGCTCTAGAAACGACATATTGTACCCGATTTTCTTTAAATTTTGCAGAACATCTTATAATCCAACACGTATGCAAAAATTGGGTGAGATCGGTTCAGATTTAGATATAGCCCCCATACAAATGTCGCTCCCGATTTCACTTTTTCCGCTTTAGAAACCACATATTGTATCCGATTTTCTTTAAAATGGGCACAACATTTTATAATCGAACTAGAAACATCTATGCTGAAAGTGGGTATGATCGGTTCAGATTTAGATATAGCCCCCATACAAATGTCGCTCCCGATTTGACTTTTTCCGCTCTAAAATCCACATATTGTACCCGATTTTCTTTAAAATTGGCACAACATTTTATAATCGAAATAGAAACATCTATGCTGAAAGTGGGTATGATCGGTTCAGATTTAGATATAGCCCCCATACAAATGTCGCTCCAGATTTGACTTTTTCCGCTCTAAAATCCACATATTGTATCCGTTTTTCTTTAAAATTGGCACAACATCTTATAATCCAACTAAAAAACCTATGGTGAAAGTGGGTAAGATCGGTTCAGATTTAGATAAAGCCCCAATACATATGTCGCTCCCGAATCTTTAACCGATTTTGGCCAAACTTTACATATTATATTTCACCAATAAACATACATGGTGAAAGCGGGTCACATCGTTCCAGGTTTCAATTTACCCCCATACAAATCTCCTTTCCGATTTAACATTTTTTGTCAAACACATACATTTACAGGATGCAAAAATCCTTCCCGATTTCACTTTTTTACCGAATTGAATTGCAATGAGAATACAATACATACGCAGGGAGTGGTGTAGGGTATTATATAGTCGGCCCCGCCCGACTTTAGCCTTTCCTTACTTGTTTTAACTTTCAATACATATACATTAGAAAGTAGTGGATGTTCCCGACTAAAATGAAAGATTGGTTTGTTTTATGTGTTTTCCCAAAATATTTCGCTTTTATCATTGTCTCTTCGTGTGCTGGACGCGCACGAAATAACCTCTATACATCAGGTTTTTCTTGAATAAAATTCACGGTGAGAATGGTATTTAGGAAAAACCTGCTAGAAATGAAAATATGGTCCGAGCCTTCGCTAACCATACCAAAAAATTGCATTTTAACCAAGAATAGTGCGTAGAATTTTAAGATTTTTGTTGCATTTGGATCGTTAAAAAGGTATTGATCACCAATTGCAATTTTTATAACTTCCTAACCCATTAAGGGCCGACAACTTTTTTCTTACTGTTGATTCTCAGTGGGTTAAATGGGATGTAAAAACTGAAATATGGGGTTATTTGCATTGTAAACATATTGTAGTCTCACAAAAAGCTAATTTTTGAAAAAAAAACATCTGAAATTTTGGACTTTCAGTGCATAAATTGAGAGGAAAACTTCACATACGATGTTACAATAAAACCGTGTGACATGATTTCCCTCCCAAGATTATATAGAAGTGAAACTATAGGTCACTAATACGAAAACTCATATTCAGGTTTTTATTTCGTGGTCGTTTGTCTTTTTTACAGGACTTTTAATTTCCAAAGGATGTAAATGTTTCAATAATTTTATCACATGAAAGAGAAGAACATCTGCTAAATATACTTTTAATTTAATGTGTGTATCTATGTTAATTTAAAATTAACAACCATTTCAATTTTTCCCCTTTAAAAAGTTTAGATTGATCATGTTTTAATTTTTAAGAGGGAAAATTTTAAATGGTTCAATTTCTTTCCAAAAATTAGCTTCATATAAGACTAGAATGTGTTTACGATGCAAATAACCCCATATTTCAGTTTTTACTTCACATTTAACCCACTGAGTATTAACAGTAAGAAACCTGATTTATAGAGGTTATTTTGAACGCGTCCAGCTCACGAATGATCAATGATAAAAGCGAAATATTTTGGGAGAATACGTAAAACAAACCAATCTTTCATTTTAATCGGGAACATCAACAAAATGTTTTCCTTCCACACAAAAGAAGCCACTCTAATATACATTAGGCTGGGTCGCGGTCCATACAAATAAAACAACAATTTCCAGTCACCCCGCGAAAAAAGTTGGATTGTTTAATGATGATTTGCAAATTTTTCGTTCCTAGATCAAGCCGTCCTATTTTTCCCGTGTAATTATTTTTGTACTGTCAAAGTTTTTTTTTAATAATAGACTCTCCTTTTGACTGTTTAACTATAAATTTTGATTCTTGTGTTAGAGTAACTTTCTGGTCGAATTATTGGATCTTTTAGCAATTTTTTATGTTTTTTCATAGGGACAACTGAAAAAATTATCGTATTTGGTGTTAGTATTTAATAAAAATAATAAACAGCTGCACTCAATACCTTTCGAATGGTGCCTAAACGATGAACATCGGAAGGAAATTGATGCGCAGCTCTCATTTTTGAAATTTGAAAATTTTGCCTCTGAAAATCCATCTCCTGAATTAAATTATTTTACAAACATGGAGTCAGTGACGTCATTTTCCGCCCGATACTCATCATTTAGGCATCAATCGAAATGTATTGATTCCTTGTATTTATTTTTTATAACACCTCTTACAAAATGCTTCCAAGAAATATGAGTCCGTTTTTACATGTTTACTCCTCTGTGATTCTTTTCAATTATATCGGAATGGATTGTCTATTCTGACCCGTTTTATTATTAGCCCAAATTTGTTAGAGAGTGGCAATAAAAACATAAGAATATCTAGTCTCCGGTCTCACGGATGGCAAAAGGAGATGAAAAGAATATTTCATAGAATTCTAAATAGGAATGACCCGAATTATGCTATACTTCGAAGCAGGTACAGTTAATATATAGAATTATTAAGAGCCAAGTGGAGATTGAACAAACTCCGATTTTTAATGAGAAACTTAAGAGAATTAAGCCATGTCCAACTGCACGTAGGAGTGTTTATAGTATCGTTGGTCTTAGGAAGAGCATGCCACTGAGGACACTTGCTGTGAATGGCGAGGTTATAGAGTATGGCGATATTAAAATAGAAAGATTGAAGGATTTTTTTTATGCTGGTTCGGCTCCAGATAGGGACATATCGGAGATTTTCATGGCGGCATTTTGTATAAGATGATTCGGGTGGGATTTGATCCCCAGATCATTAAATTGTTTCGAAGTTATTTCTTAGACAAATGTTTTAGTATTGTACTGAATGGTAAGACTTCTGAGTTTGGGGAGGTTCGACAGGGCTCTATGTTGGCTCCTCATTTATACAGCAGTTGTATACTCACGATATGCCGATGATAGCCATGATGAGTCCCCGATCAATGCCGTGTGGGAAGTTTCGTATCATTTGGTTATTGTTAAAAGAGTGAAGCTATTTGTATGAGAAACGCATAATGAACACGTTGCACCTGAGAGTAAGTTATTCAGAGTTTTCATTCATGGTGAGGAGATTCCTGTCCTAAGAAAGAAAAATTGAGAAAAGGGCAGATTCGGAACCGTGAATGAGTTTCTGATATTTGTGTAAAGATCAAAAGACCCATTTTCAACTGTAATTGACTGAAAAGTGTTAAACAAATCGGCTATATCTACAATTGCTTACCTAGATAAAATACTGAAAAGCTAAATATCTCAAAACTACTAAAATGGAGTTGTGACTTTCTTTCATAGGAGGGCAGTATACGTCCAATCATATTATATGGGTTCCCGATATGGTTCAATATATCCCCGATACTGATAAGAGATTTCGAGATTCTCGAAAGAAAAATTCTACGATACAAATTTCGATATTTTACTTTTAGATAATACTTTATAGTCTTAAGTAATATCTTGTTCATCGGATTAGTTAAATTTTTTCATTTTTGTTTTAATTTTTTCATTGTTTGTTTTCGTACAAATGATCCATTTTTACGAAAACAAACAAATATTTAATAAGATTTCAGTGGAATGTGTGTATAGAACCACTTAAGATTTTTTGGCTTAATTCAATATGTAAATGTAATGGACTTTACTAGATAATGTTTAACGATTTTGCGAGAAATCTCGTAGAGAGAACGGATACGCCGAGATTCTTCATAATCTTTTAAGATTGCCGTGACGACATCCTAAAATTTTATATATTACAGACTTAAAGTAAATTACAAACTGGATAATGGATCAGATCATGCCTTCAGCTCGACAACTGCGATAATTTATTTCATCGTCAATGCAATTCTTTTAAAACGTTGATTTTTTATATATACCACACTTACATATATGCCGACCAAATACATAGTTTAATTATTCGATTTTAAACTTTATTTGTTCTCGAAATATAAGTTATTTAACTCTTTTAAACACCACCACCCTTGCGTGTTACAATATCCTTGCTATTACTCTGGCTATGTTTTACACTTATCATGAGTGATTTTTCATTTGTGCAAAGAGTGCTTAACTTTTGCTTAACAGGTCTTGTATCGGTTTCACTTATCACGACTATGATGGGGCAGGCTGTGCGGCTGCTGGTGCCTAAAAGTATTCAATAGCGGATGCGTTTAACTCACGAATATTGTGCTATGAATTTAGCCTTAATTGAGAAAAGCAAAAACTGTGAGATAATAAATTGTACATTCTTTGAAAATGTTCACTTCCTTGGGAAACATTGGAATCAGTTAATATGTTTAAAAATGTAGGGAAAAGCGAACATTATCCTCCCGTTGAAAAAGAAACGTTTGGAAATGGAAATATTTGTTTAGCCCTAGTTTTATTAATGGCAAAGTCTGCGGAAAAATCAAGTCGGGAGCGATATTTGTATAGGAGCTATATATAAATCTGAACCGATCTGACTCATTTTCATCCTGGGTGTTTCTCATGCAAATATAAGATATTTTGCCGAATTTGAAGAAAATCTGTTAAAATATGTGGTTTCTGGAGCGGAAAACTCAAATCGGGAGTAAAATTAGTATGTGGCCTATATCTAAATCTGAACCGATCTGGCTCATTTGGTCTGTTTCATGGGTGTTTCTAGTTTAAATAGAAGATGTTTTGCCAATTTTGAAGAAGATCTGTTAAAATATGTGGTTTCTACAGCAGAAAAAGTCAAATCGGGAGTGAAATTCGTATAGGGGCTATATCTAAATCTGAACCGATCTGGCTAATTTTCACCGCGGGTGTTTCTAGTTGAAATATAAGATGTTTTCCCAATTTTGAAGAACATCTGTTAAAACATGTGGTTTCTACAGCAGAAAAAGTCAAATCGGGAGTGAAATTCGTATGGGGGCTATATCTAAATCTGAACCGATCCGACCAATTTTCACCATAGGTGTTTCTAGTTGAAATGTAAGATGTTTTGCCAAGTTTGAGGAAAATCTGTTTTAATATGTGGTATCTAGCGGGAAAAGAGTGAAATCGGGTGTGAAATTCGTATGGGGGCTATATCTAAATCTGATCCGATCTGGCTCATTTTCACCGTGGGTGTTTCTAGTTGAAATATAAGATGTTCTGATAATTTTGAAGCACATCTGTTAAAATATGTGGTTTCTACAGCAGAAAAAGTCAAATCGAGAGTGAAATTCGTATGGGGGCTATATCTAAATCTGAACCGATCTGGCTAATTTTCACCGTGGGTGTTACAAGTTGAAATATAAGATGTTTTGCCATTTTTGAAGAACATCTGTTAAAACATGTGGTTTCTACAGCAGAAAAAGTCAAATCGGGAGTAAAATTCGTATGGGGGCTATATCTAAATCTGAACCGATCTGACCAATTTTCACCATAGGTGTTTCTAGTTGAAATGTAAGATGTTTTGCCAAGTTTGAGGAAAATCAGTTTTAATATGTGGTATCTAGCGTGAAAAGAGTCAAATCGGGAGTGAAATTCGTATGGGGGATATATCCAAATCTGAACCGATTTTCTTCAAATTAAATAGCGTTCGTCCTTATCCCGAAAAACTTCGTTGTGCTAAGTTTCGTTTGGTTCTGGCTACAATTGCGACCTGTATCGTGATTACAAGAATAGATGGACGGACAGACAGACAGACGGACGGACATTGCTAAATCGATTCAAAAAGTGATTCTAAGTCGATCGGTATACTTAACAATGGGTCTGTCTCGCTTCCTTTTGGGTGTTACAAACAAATGCACAAAGACATAATACTCTCGTGGAGTGTATAAACATATTCCCAATATTTATACACTCCACGAGAGTATTATGTCTTTGTGCATTTGTTTGTAACACCCAAAAGGAAACGAGATAGACCCATTGTTAATTATACCGATCGTCTTAGAATCACTTTTAGAATCGATTTAGCAATGTCCGTCTGTCTGTCTGTCTGTCCGTCCGTCCGTCCATCTATTCTTGTAATCACGATACAGGTCGCAATTGTAGACAGAACCAAATGAAACTTTGCACAACGATGTTTTTTGGGGTAAGGACGAACGCTATTTAATTTGAAGAAAATCGGTTTAGATTTAGATATAGCCCCCATACGAATTTCACTCCCGATTTGACTCTTTTCACTCTAGATACCACATATTACAACAGATTTTCTTTAAAATTGGCAAAACATCGTATATTGTAACTAGAAACACCTGTGGTAAAAATGTGTTAGATCGGTTCAGATTTATATATAGCTCCCATACAAATTTCTCTCCCGATTTGACTTTTTCCGCTCTAGAGACCACATAATGTATCATATTGTCTTCAGATTTGGTAAAACATCTTATATTTCCACTAGAAACACCCATGGAGAATATCGGTGAGATCGGTTCAGATTTATATATAGCTCCCATACAAATTTCTCTCCCGATTTGACTTTTTCCGCTCTAGAGACCACATAATGTATCATATTGTCTTCAGATTTGGTAAAACATCTTATATTTCCACTAGAAACACCCATGGTGAATATCGGTCAGATCGGTTCAGATTTATATATAGCTCCCATACAAATTTCGCTCCCGATTTGACTTTTTCCGCTCTAGAAACCACATATTGTATCAGATTGTCTTCAGATTTGGTAAAACATCTTATATTCCCACTAGAAACTCCCATGGTGAATATAGGACAGATCGGTTCAGATTTATATATAGCTCCCATACAAATTTCGCTCCCGATTTGACTTTTTCCGCTCTAGAAACCACATATTGTATCAGATTGTCTTCAGATTTGGCAAAACATCTTATTTTTAAACTAAGTACATCTATGGTGAAAATAGGTCAAATCGGTTCAGATTTAGATATAGCCCCCATACAAATGTCGTTCCCGATTTGACATTTTCCTCTGTAGAAACCACATATTGTACTCGATTTTCTTTAAATTTGGCACAACATCTTATAATCTTACTAGAAACACATATGCGGAAATTGGGTAAGATCGGTTCAGATTTAGATATAGCCCCCATATAAATGTCGCTCCCGATTTGACTTTTTCCGCTTTAAATGCCACATATTCTAATCGATTTTCTTTAAATTTGGCACAACATCTTATAATCTAACTAGAAATACCTGTGGCTAAAGCGGGCTAGATCGGTTCAGATTTAGATATAGGCCCCATACAAATGTCGCTCCCGATTTGACTTTTTCCGCTTTAAAAGCCATTGTCCTCGATTTTCTTTAAATTTCGCACAACATCTTATAATCTAACTAAACAAAACTATGGTGAAAGTGGGTAAGATCGGTTCAGATTTAAATATGGCCCAAATTCAAATGTTGCTCCCATAAGTTTAACCGATTTTGGCGAAACTATACATTTTATATTTCACTTATTTCGTTCCAGGTTTCAATATATCCTCATACAAATGTCCTTTCCGATATAAAATTTTTTGTCAAACACATACATTTACAGGATACAAAAAACCTTCCAGTTTTCACTTTTTCACCAAATTGAATTGTATTCGGATTGAAAGTGGAGTGTATCATAGAGTCGGCACCGCCCCACTTTAGCCTTTCCTTACTGGTTAGTTATGTTTCATGTTTTGTTTGTATGCCATTGTAATGGTGACTTTTTACTTAAATAGACAAATTCCCCTGAAGATATCACCAAATATTAACGAAACGTTAGGAAAATGCAATAAAAAGTTTTTTTATTTGCAATATTCAATCTTAGGTCTTGGTAACGAAAAATAAAAAGAAAGAATAATTTCTTCTTGAAAATACATAAAATTGATATAATCATTTTACACTTCTTGTGAAATGCTTCCGTGGAACCTTTGGAGCGCAGGCAAATAAAAAAGAAAGAAAATACACAAAATAAATTTAATCAAATTAAATTTTGTAATTGCTACACTTCTTGTGAATCACAAGCACTGGAGTGCAGGCAAAATCTAAAAGCGATCCCCCTCTCAACGCAAATATGATTACAATTGACGTATTCACGAGAGGCCACAATTTAATTAGCTGCAGCTTCTTGCCATCTCCTCGCATTCCTTCTCTTCTGAAATTCTGGCGTTAATATTTATAACACCCTGTGTCCACTTGAAATTGATGGCAGGCGTTAAATTTTACTCCACAGGGAAAGTAAAATGTTCTATCGTTTAATAGTTTAAAATTAAATTTTAGCCTCTTAGTCAAGTTTTATTCCTCGTATCACCTTTAAATTTTAGGTGAAAGTCTGTGTTTTTCCCTCGTGTTGGGTTTTTATTTTACTTTAAAGCAGGCTAATACAAACTAGAAGATCCTACTGCCTGACAGAGCAAGTTGAGTGTAAGAAAATAGGCCAGAGTAAATAATGACAAGGGGTTGCAATCGTCACAACAAAAGAAGTGAGTTTAAAATGCATTTGACATGATCAAACAGTTAACATGCAACTACAAACAAGCGATAATACGATGTCAAATATAAAAACTTTATTCTTCTCGGAAATATGGAAAACATTTCCAATTAACTCTTGAACTGGTTTCGAGGCGGACACAGAAGAAATAATAAACTCAGTGGAAGAAGTGGAAGTAACAGATTTAACTACGACCAAAACGAATCGAATGCTGGCTATAACATCAATTTACGTCCATACTTACGAATAAATACGAATTTGTAATGGACACTACGCATGACGTTATGAGTATATCATTATTTTTTAATGGGAAGAAAGAGTGAGTGTAATGAGATACCATTACCAGGTATTGCTAACGGGAATGAGTTGTCATTTACACAATTATTTTATCCCACAAATATGTTACAGATGGTACAAAATAACCCAAAGTACCTTTCATCTCCTATGTTTAAGGAGATACAATTATTTTATTTTTATTTAAACTCAACTCAAATGCAAAATAAACACAAGTAAGGTGAGTCTAAAGCCGGGCGGAGCCGACTATATTATACCCTCCAATTTCTCCTTCTTTACAATTGAATTCGGGGGGAAAAAGTGATATCGAGAACGATGTTTGTATGGGTGCTATTATGTGGTCAATAGAAAGGAAAAAGTAAAATTGGGAGCGAAATTAGTATGGAGCTATATCTAAATCTGAACCGATCTTACCAACTTTCAACACAGACGTTTCTAGTTGAATTATAAGTAACTGTGCCAAATTTGAAGAAAATCGGTTAAAATATCTGGTTTCTAAAAAGGAAAATGCCACTATTGGAGCTACATATAAATCTGAAACGATATGACTCAATTTCACAATATATGTTTCTATTTGAAATATAAGGTATTGGCATAAATATGAAGAAGATCTGTTAATGTATATGGTCTCTAGAGCGGAAAAAGTCAAATCGTGAGGGAAATTTATGTGGGAGCCATTTTAATCACAGATGTTTCTAGTCTAATTAAAATATACTATGCCAAATTTGAAGAAAATCGGTTAAAATGTGTGGTTTGTAGAGAGGAAAAAGTCAAATCGATAGCGAAATTTATATGCGCGCTCTATCAAAATCTTATCCGATCTGACTCACTTTCACCGCAAATCTGTTTAAATAGACCTTTTCTAGAGGGGAAAATTCAATTCTTTAGCGAAATTTGTATCTAAATCTGATCCGATCCGATCTGATTAAATTTTAGAACAGACGTTTCTGGTTCATATAGAAGGTTTTGAAGAAAATTGGTTAAAATATGTGATCTCTACACCATTTTCAAGTGTAATTCAAAAGACAATTTGCAATTCAAAAATTCCATTTGAAATTCAAAAAATATCATTTGAAATTCAAAAATCATCGCTTGAAATTCAAAACTCGTCATTTGTAATTCAAAACTCGTCATTTGAAATTCAAAACTCTTCATTTGTAATTCAAAATACACCATTTTAAATTCAAAACTTTTCATTTGAAATTCAAAAATTATTCCATTTGAAATTCAAAAGATTCCATTTGAAATTCAAAAATGTAAACAATTTTTTTTAAGAAAAATATACATTAGGTGGGGTAGCATTTTTTTCTGCAAAATTTGAATATTCTGCAGTTTTGAAAACAGATTTAATAAAATGGTAAGCAACTAATAATGGTTTCTAGAGCGGCAAAAGTCAAATTGGGAGCGACATTTGTATGGAGGCTGTAACTAAATCTGAACCGATTTACTTCCAATTAAATAGAGTTCGTCCTTGGGCCGCAAAACTAACTTGTGCCAATTATTGTTAGGATCGGACAATAATTGCGAACTGTACTTTGATTACAAGAATAGATGGACCGACGGACAGACGTACATGGCTAAATCGATTCAAAAAGTGATTCCAAGTCGATCGGTATACCTAACACTGGGTCTATCCTGTATTACAAACAATTGCACAAATACCCTAGTGGAAGGTATAACAGGTAAATAAAGGCTAAAGTCGGACGGAGCTGACTATATTTCACTTTCTATCCTATTATAATTCAATCCGGTAAAAAAATTGGAAAGGATGGGGGTATATTGAAACATGGAACGATGTGAACCGCTTTTTATCATGTATGTTTATAGGTGAAATATTTAAAAGAAAATCGGGTACATATGTGGTTTCTAGAGCGGAAAAGTCAAATCGGGAGCGACATTTGTATGGGGGCTATATCTAAATCTGAACCGATCCAACTCGCTTTCGCCACATGTGTTTTTAGTTAGATTGTAAGATGTTAAGGCAAATTTGAAGAAATCGGGTACTGTATGTGCTTTTCGTCCTTGATCCACAAAACTTACTTGTGCCATTTTTGTTAAGATCGGACTATAATTGCGACCAGTAATTTGATTACAACAATAGATGGACAGACAGACGGATATTGCTAAATCGACTCAGAAAGTGATTCCAAGCCGAACTGTATAATAAACGTTTCCATTTGGGTGTTACAAACACAGACATAATACCCAGTGGAAGGTGTAAAAATAATTATAATAAACAAAATTTTAAAAATTAAAATTAAGCAATTAAGGAAAGGCTAAAGTCGGACGGTGCCGACCATATTATACCCTCCACTTTCTACCCCATTGCAATTGAATTCGTTAAAAAAACTGAAATCGGGAAGAATTTTCTATGAGTCCAAATTAACAATTGTGACCTGTTTCCGGGTAACATATTACGCGTTCTGACAAAATAATTAAAATTATTCTTTAAATGTATGTGTTTGACAAGAAATGTTAAATCGGAAAGGACATTTGTATGGGTGTATATTCAAACCTGGGACGATGTGACTCACTTTCTCCATGTATATTTACAGCTGAAATGCAATATATAAAGAATGGTCAGAGTCGTTTAAATTTTGTAGTTTCTATTGTGGAAAAAGTGAAATCGGGAGCGACATTTGTGGGAGACTATTTGACTATGTCAAATCGGGAGCAATATTTGTAATGTGGATATATCTAAATCTGAACCGATCTTACGCGCAATGACTGAATCGAATTGCTCCAAATTAAATAGCTTCCCTCTTTGGTCCACAAAACTTACTTGTGCCAATTTTTGTTAAGATCGGACATTAATTGCGAACCCGGGTTACTGGAAAATGTTAGGATAGTTTCGGGATGTAAAATTATTGCAATAATTGTGTAGACACGTAAAATGGAGAGATTTTTCGAATTTCGTACTGCTAAGGGATACAATTGGAAAAGAGGGATAATGGTAAATGATACCAACCAAACCACTGAAGTTAAAATCATGAAAATTGGCGTTTTCATTTATCGCATTGTGTATATGCGAAATATATTTTTTCGAAATTTGTCCTTTTAGCGGGAAAGTCGGGCGTAAGGAGATAAAATGGCAACAACCAAATAATTTAATTTTTTCGACAATAGTACCTTTAGGACCAAAATGCAATAATATTGGTGCCAAACAAGCGGCTGTAGCTAGAGTCTTGAAATTCAGAGTTTACACTTGTCTGACGGTGTAGACACACAAAACAAGAGCATTTCTTACTTTTAGGGTCAAAATGAAAACAAAGAATAAAACAGATACCAACCATATAACTATCAAAATTTGGTCTGCAATCAATTTGAAGTAGAGAACGATTCCTAGGTTTGGTAGGTCTGTAAGTAGAGATTCTGTATAAAAACTTATTTTGTTTTTTTTTTGTTTTAATTTTCCTCAATAAGATGGAAAATATGCCAATATTGGGACAGTCTTACGACGGTGCAAATGTCGAGCTATAAGAATATACTTCAAACGAAAATGAAAGAAAAATCCGCTTATATTCACTGCCGCACAGTGGTTCAGAATCAAAATCCATCGGCCAAAGTAAATACAATAACTTTTGTTCTAGTAAACATTTTTGAGTTCCGTAAAAAACCAAATTAGACAAGGACCCAAGGATTATTTCGAGATATTAACATTCAAAATCGGGAAATGGGATATATTTTATAAACCGGACCAAAGTTTTGTATCTTTCGATTTTAAAGAAATTTAAAGTTTTTATTTTTATGTTTTTTAAACTTATTTTTACGTATTTGTTCATAATGCGAAGAAAAAAATTTAATTTTTATACACTCCACGAGAGTATTATGTCTTTGTGCATTTGTTTGTAACACCCAAAAGGAAGAGAGATAGACCCATTGTTATTTATACCAATCGACTTAGAATCACTTTTTGAATCGATTTAGCAATGTCCGTCCGTCTGTCTGTCTGTCTGTCCGTCCATCTATTCTTGTAATCACGATACAGGTCGCAATTCTAGACAGAACCAAATAAAACTTTGCACAACGAACTTTTTCGGGATAAGAACGAACGCTATTTAATTTGAAGAAAATCGGTTCAGATTTAGATATAGCCCCCATACGAATTCCAATCCCGATTTGAATCTTTTCACTCTAGATACCACATATAACAACAGATTTTCTTCAAAATTGCCAAACCATCTTATATTTCAACTGGAAACACCTGTGGTAAAAATCGGTCAGATCGGTTCAGATTTATATATAGCTCCCATACAAATTTCGCTCCCGATTTGACTTTTTCCGCTCTAGAAACCACATATTGTATCAGATTGTCTTCAGATTTGGCAAAACATCTTTTATTTCAACTAGAAACACCTGTGGTAAAAATGGGTCAGATCGGTTCAGATTTATATATAGCTCCCATACAAATTTCGCTCCCGATTTGACTTTTTCCGCTCTAGAAACCACATATTGGATCAGATTGTCTTCAGATTTGGCAAAAAACTTATATTTCAACTTGAAACACCTGTGGTAAAAATGGGTCAGATCGGTTCAGATTTATATATAGCTCCCATACAAATTTCGCTCCCGATTTGACTTTTTCCGCTCTAGAAACCACATATTGTATCAGATTGTCTTCAGATTTGGCAAAACATCTTATATTTCAACTAGAAACACCTGTGGTAAAAATGTGTTAGATCGGTTCAGATTTATATATAGCTCCCATACGAATTTCACTACCGATTTAACTTTTTCCGCCCCAGAAACGACGAATTTTCACCGAATTTCTTCAAAGTGAGCATAACACCTTATATTTGAACTGGAAGAACTTATTGTGAAAGTTAGTCACTTTTTTCCATGTTTGGATATAGCCCCGATACAAATATTCTTATCGATTTGACAATTCGAACCAGGTCATATTAGCCTATGATTAGGAGACATACAAAAATTCTTCCCGTTTTCACTTTATTACTGAGTTGAATTGTATTCGGTTGGAAAGTGGAGTGTATCATATAGTCGGCCCCGCCCGACTTTAGCCTTTCCTTACTTGTTATTATAATAATCAAATTGTAATCGTTCACTGTATAGATTACCATGTGGGTTGTAGGGTATCATATGATCATCTCTTTCGTTCGACTTTAGCTTTAAACGTGTGACTGAATTCGACTAAAGGCGTCTGAACTTATGCTCAAGTTTCCTTGATAGGTTTGTAGGATGTGCAAAGTTTTCGACTAAAATAAGTTTGTTCCAGGGACTCTTGTTAGGTAACCTATCTCCAATGCCAACCATGTTTGCAATTAATTTCGTGTCATTAGTCCTTAACGTAATGGAACTTTCGGTGTATGTTCTTAGTGTGTGTTTTTCTCGTCCTGCACTCTCTTCTCCGTGTAATGTTTTACTTGCTTTGCTACTATGTCTGCGTATTTAAGTAATGAACACACAATTTATAGAGCATACTCTTGGGCTGCAGTTATAATAAAACGTGTAGCATATGTTGTTCTACTTAAATCCTTTTATGGGATAGTGTGTTGTAATTGTATTATGGGGAAACCTTATTTGAACGATATAACTTAAGTTAGTAGACAAGTTTATATATGGTAACACTATTTTTGATACAGCACTTGTGCTTTTAAGTGGAACACTTTGGTGCTCCACTTTGGCAAACAACTCCTCCAGGCCTTAAAGTATAGATTTCAGTTGAAGAAAAAAAGATTTCACAACTATTTCCACAAATATTCTCGAGTGTTTACTTTTTTCTCTGTCCATTCTGTGATTCCATAGTAAGTCAATTAATGAATTGATAGCACTGTGCGACAAAAAGGAATGACGAATTTTTTGTTGGACTTCAATTCGTAAAATAATGATAATGGTAAAATCTTGTATATTTTAAAAAATTTTGTGTTAATACAACCTTCAAGAAATAAATAGGCGTTTAATTCATTATTAAAAGTGATATTTACAAAAATTTAGAGTAAAGTTGCGCAAAAATATTGACAATGTTGAAAAATTGATAAAAATTTTCGATAAATATGTTTGCTGAACAAAAGCAACTAGGATTCTTAAGTTCTCTTAAATAAGCTCCATATGCATCGAAAGCTCCTGGTTTCTTATTTTTAAATCCGCTGGGAAAGTGTAAATCGACTAATAAACAAATGAGTTACAGGCTTATGACTGTGTAAAGGTACGAAAAACTGTTTTTTACCCGTAACTCACGACTTTTCACTACTTTTTCTACTCGACAATACCTACCAGAAAAATAATATCACTTATCAGGATTTTTGGACTGCCGCACAGAGTAATGCTTTATCGGTTTATGATGGAGTAGCATACAACAGCTGCATTTAACTATATCTACAATTAATAAGACATTAGGCGAACTGTATTATCGCAAATATTAAAATGAAAAGTGTCATTTAATCACGAGTACAATAGTACATCTGTGCTGGTCAAGGATACCGGAATATGAAACAATTAAAGGTAGCGGACACGTATCTGATTTAAAAATTTAGAACTTAATTAAAAAATCCTGGAGGAAATAAAGGGTGATTTTTTAAGAGCTTGATAACTTTTTTTTTTTTAAAAACGCATAAAATTTGCAAAATCTCATCGGTTCTTTATTTGAAACGTTAGATTGGTCCATGACATTTACTTTTTGAAGATAATTTCATTTAAATGTTGACCGCGGCTGCGTCTTAGGTGGTCCATCCGCTTAGTCCAATTTTGGCATTTCCACGTTTTTGAGTAACAGAGACCCAATTGGTGCGAACGGCGACGAATCGAAAATTGGTGGTCATCATTAACACTGGCCGATACAGCTGCGATATTTTCTTCAGTTCGCACTCTACGTAAGCGTGTTGGTGGTTTAATGTCCAACAATGTAAATTTGGTGCGAAATTTAGTCACAATAGCCCGAATAGCCGCTTCAGTGGGTCGATTAAACTGACCATAAAATGGAAGCGCGCAATGAACTTTCTTAACAGAGCACGCATTTTGATAATAAAATTCAATAATTTGCAAGCGTTGTTCGTTTGTAAGACGATTCATGATGAAATGTCAAAGCATACTGAGCATCTTTCTCTTTGACACCATGTCTGAAATCCCACGTGATCTGTCAAATACTAATGCATGAAAATCCTAACCTCAAAAAAATCACTCTTTAGGAGTGAGAAGATTGAACAATTTTCTTGATAAATATAAGGTAATAGGCAAAAACCAATACGGCTTCCAAAAAGGGAAAATATTAACAAGCGAATCTTCTCTAACCATATAAAAAATCTTCAGCGAAAACATAAACTTCTTGGCCTTGTTTATAGATTTCAGCAAGGCCTTCGACACCCTCTCACACGATAAACTTATAGACACACTAGAACGAAATGGCATCCGAGGACAAAGTTTAAATTGGTTTAAAAACTACTTGCAATGCAGATCATTCCACGTCAAAATCGATAACAATTTAAGCCAACATGAAACATAGGATGGAGAACCACAGGGTTCTAAACTGGGACCAATCCTGTACATTATCTACGCTAACGATATGTTAAGCTCCCTAAAAGAAAGTACAACTTTTGCATATGCCGATGATACAACGATTATTGTTGCCAATAAATGTATAAACATTGCTACCCAGACAATGCAAAAAGAGTGGTTCAGAATCAAAATCCATCGGACAAAATTCAATAACTTTTGTTCTAGTAGACATTTTTGAGTTCTGTAAAAACCCAAAATTAGACAAGGGCCCAAGGATTAAATCGGGTATATGTCCGGCAAATGAACTCCGATTGTTATAAAGTTTTTATCTGCGTACCTACTTTTCAGAAGCTAATGAGACGAAAATGACTAAATTGCGTTTTGGAAATAAAAAATCTGACTTTTTGCACTAAATGTATCCTATCTTCCAAGGGTGCAATTTCGTGCATGCAAAAGTTACCCTACAAAAACGAGGAACGCTTTAACCTTTCCAAATATGTATATATTTTCTTTAAAGGCTTTTGAAGGAATCAAGTTGTGTTGGTCCAAATTCAGACATTTGTACAAAAAAAATATTTTTTGCAATATTCATTACAACCAACCTATATTTGGCACAAACATAATTTTGTCGTCATAATAAAGCTAAGAAACCACAATATCTAATAAAAAATTGAGTACAAAATCTCTTAATATGTGTGAGAAACAGTTCGACAAAGTCAAAAAAGAAATTACGTTTTTTCAATCTTCAAAAAAAACGTGAAAATCTTTAAAACAAAAAAATTAAAATTTTTTCTACTCATTATGAACAAATACGTAAAAATATGTTAAGAAACCGTAAACACAAAACAATACATAATTTAATTTTCTTTAAAATCGAAAAATGAGAACTCTGGGCCGATTTCTAAAATATATCCGATTTTTAATGTTAATACCTCAAGATAATCCTTGGGTCCTTTTCCAATTTGGTTTTTTACAAAACTCAAAACTGTCTACAGAACAAACCGCGACAGCGGTTTGGTGTTAAACGTCTCTAAAACCAAACTGATGCATTTTAGACCTCGTAATTTGCCTCAATACAATAATACATTCGTCATCCATAATACTGAATGTCTGCACAAGAGCTGCTGCCACGAAAATACAACTGTAACAGATAGCTGCTCTACCAGTATTGAATTTGTAGATACATACAAATATTTGGGCGTACATCTCGACAGTCTCAATACCAACAACGTGAACGTGAACCAGTTACCAACACATCTATTAAATATATTGTACTAAGCGAAAGAAATTAATAAAAAATTTCCTTTTTGAACTCGTAGTAATTAAGAATCAAAATAGATTTATTAATTTGAATTATCAGTTTTTTTGTTATTTTTAGTAGAAAACTAAAATTAATCTAATGAATATAACAGCTGAACCAAACATAAACATTGTAATAATACTATTTTGCAGACAAGCCATAGGGCTTCGCGGGTAAATAAATTTGCATTTTATAAAATATAGATGAAAAATGATCTTGAGCCAGGAGAATATCCCAGTTCAAATAAAATATTGATTACAGATCAATAATAAAATGAACGAAAAAACTAAAATTATTAAAATTTTTATAAATTATGTAATATTATTTACCATAATACCACTTACTATGATTCTACATAAGTGAACCATTTCCCGTTTTCAAGATATCCATTAATTTTATAGCTGAATAGTTGGATTCCACATAATGTTCTGAAAATAAGATTTATCTCAGACATTAACTTACAACATTTATATATTTTATGTATGTATATATTTGTTCATTTTTAATGTCCCAAGTACAGGTCGAATTTATTGTCCGATCCGTAGATAAAGTTATATAAGTAAGTTTTGAGAAACAAGGACGATAAGTTGAAGCAAATCGGTGCAGATTTAGATATAGCCCCCATACAAATGTGGCTCCTGATTTGACTTTTTCCGCTCTAGAAACCATATATTTCAACGGATATTCTTCAAATGTGGCACAACACTTTATATTTGAACTAGGAACGTCTCTATTGAAAATTAGTTAATTTGGTACAGATTCAGATATAGCTCCCATTCATATGTCGCTCTCGATTTGAATTTTTCTGCTCAAGAAATTATATAATTTAACCGATTTTAAACAAATTTAGCATGTGTTTAAATTATATTTCAACTAAACGAATCTGTGATGGAACTGAGTCAAATCGGTTCAGATTTAGATATAGTCTCCATACAAATTTCGCTTGCCGATGTGACTTTTTCCCCTCTATAAACCATACATTTTAACAGATTTTCTTCAAATTTGCCATGGCCATGATATTGAATATTTTAATCCTTAAATGTAAATATATTCTTTGATTTTTCGAAAAGATGTCAAATTGGATTTAGATTTTCCACAAAAATAACCCTCATAAAATTCCACAATCTAGTTCTGACAATAAGATTTCTCTCTGATATTAACTTGCAACATTTTGTCGCTTAGTATAATTCTCCCTGAAAACTTTGACGAACAGTAAAATGAAGTTCAGTCCAGCTGTACTATTCTACTAAAAATATCCACTAAATAGGATCTTTCTGAATTATAGGCTCTTCTGTTCCAATCAAAAATCATAACTTGTTGGACAGTGTTATTATATATAGCAGGGCCGTGCGCAGGATTTTCCCCTGGGAGGGGTTTTCTTCTAGTTTCACAAAAGTACGGTCAGTCTATGGCGCAATAATAAATGACGTTAATTTGATTACGTGAGTGAATGGTAACCATTAATATTTTATTACCAGGATCTTCGAGAAATATGTTGATACATTCATCGCCAAAATTGCATTTCAGTAATCCATCTATAAGTAAACTTAAAGAAATTTATGAGTAAAAGAAAGCAGAAAGTCTACTGAAAGAGCAGATTTGCCGGGATGGTAAACAGCTGTTTTTTACAGAACAGTATGACCACTTAAATATACATGTTAAGAAAACTTTTTTGAATAGAATTTATTATAAAGCAATTTATTACCACGGAAAGATAATGCGATTGTCTTTTTAATGATACATATTGTCCCAAGCTAATATAAACGCTTATCTATTTGTATATTTTAATTAACAGCAGCCAATTTTAGCAGACTACAAACTCTTTAGCAGTGTGAATGGTGATGAAAGATTGCAGAATAAATGCTGTTATGCAAAAAACTGATGTTATAGCAGAAAATCGCTGCTTTTAGTAACCGACTTGTTCTCTAAGTGTATAACTTCTTTTTTAATAGTTGCTGGAGTTATATCATTTGTTTGAATTGAAAGAAATTTAAAAATGCAAATTGCATTTGATTTAAAAATTAAAGTATTGTAACAGATTCATAACAGATTGTTAAGATCGGTATGATCGACTTATATTCACTTTTTGGATCGATTTAACCATGTCCGTATGTCTGTCCATCCGTCCGTCCATCTTCTCTAGAAAAGGCATATTTTGATCGACAATGCCCTTCTGTCCGCCTGTGTGTCTGAAAACTCTTTCCTTCGTGCAAACTTTTCCTTAAGTGTAAGTAGTAGTTCGTAGTTCACACTTTTACAGACTACTATTCACTACTAAAGGAAAATCATTGAAATGGGTGCTCTATCAGCAGCCCACAGCAGATGATGGCAATCAATGAAGCCCATGAACATGAAACACACACACTGGCCAAATTAAAAATTCATAATCTTTCTTCTTGAATTTTCTGCGGTGTGGCAAGGCCCGATTAGGGTTCCTTTGGTGATGATCCGCCTCATAAAAATGTCAAATTTTATTTCACACGCAGAGGTTTCACAATTTCCGTTCCAGCCTTTAATTGAACGAAGCAAAAAAGAACAACAAGTTCAACCTCCTTCTGTCCTAGAGTTCATATCATGCTTTGTTTATGAACGTTCCAGTTGAACAACACGAAATTTCCTTCTTAATGACACAAAAAGGAGTGCCCTTTTTGAAATTCTTGAATAAAGCTTAGAATTATAGCAACATAAAAGGAAATTAAAATCCACATACTTTGGTGGCAAATGTAACCAAAATAATGTTTTTTTTAGACAAAAGCGAGAGCTTTTCGTTTTTTTTTTACAAAAAAAGTGAAAGTAGAATTAAATCACTTTAAACGAAAATATTTAAACCATTATTGGCATTGTAGAAATTAATAATTTGAATGATTGTACATTTTGTTCGATTTCTAAAATTCTATGGCCACAACTGTTGGGAAGGGATTGTCGTCTTAAAGACGTATCGATTATGAAAAATTTGTTTCGGTTTGTTTTGAATAGCAAAAAAAAGTTGGAGACATGGTATTATTACCCAAAAAGGAAATTATTCGAGGACGAAATTAAAAACAAATAAGGAAAGACTTAAGTCGGACTTCGGGGACGTCTATATGATACCCTTCACTCTCTACCCCCAAAAAAATTCAATTCGATAAAAAAGTGAAATCGGGAAGGACGTTTGAATTTTGGATAAACATTTGAGATTATATCTAAATCTGAACCGATCTTATCCACTTTCACCATAGATATAGCTGAATGGGCTATAATGTGTTGTGGCAAATTTGTGGAAAATGGAGTAAAATATGTGGTATTTAGATCGAAGAAAGTCATATCTGGAGCATCATCTGTGCCGATCTTACCCGTTTTCACCACAAGTATTTATACCCTCCACTAGGGTATTATGGCTTTGTGCATTTGTTTGTAGCACCCAAAAAGGAAACGAGCTAGACCCATCGTTTATTACACAGATCGGATTATAATCGCTTTCAGATTCGATTTATAAATATCCGTTTGTCCATCTATTGTTGTAATCAAATTGCGGGTCGTAATTATTGTCCGACCTTGATAAAAATTGGCACAAGTAAGTTTTGTGGAACAAGTACAACAAGTACAAAATGAAAAAACCAGAGATATTTCTAGTTAACATCGGTTCAGATTTAGAAATAGGCCCTCTACAAATATTGCTCCCAAAAACAAACATGGTGAAAGCGGGTCACATCGTTCCAGGATACCCCTATACTAATGACCTTTCCGATTTAACATTTTTGGTCAAACAACTACATTTACAGAATAATTTTAAATATTTTGGCAGAACGAGGTATATTTTACCGTGAGACATACCTTATTGTAGTAGGTCATAATGGTCCATGATTAGGCCCCATACAAAAATCATTCCCGGTTTCACTTTTCTACCGAATTGAATTGTTATGCGTCCCCGTCCGACTTTAGTTTTTCCTTACTTGTTATACACACACTTTACAGAGTATTATTTGGGACAGAAAAATATGTAACGCATTGAAGGAGTGACTTAAGACACTAAGTATGTTTGGACCAAATCCGTTTCACAACATTTTAAGATGTTTGAGCCATATCCGTCCGTCTGTCTGGTTAGTGTACACGATAACTCTCGGAGTTAAGGAACCAATTCAAACTTTGTACATGGTAATAGTTTTCCCAAGCTTAGCTTAAGTTCGAAGATGGGCGAAATTGCCACGCCCCTTCTGGTACCTCCCACCCAAATGGTACATATTCCTGTGATAAATAAAAACCAATGAAACTTCCACAAGGAATCCATTATGACTCCATATTTGATCATGTTTTTGCAATTATTTACGAATGAGGAAGCTGGGTCCAATTAACACAAGCTTCCAGTACCTCCCACATACATAATCCGACACATACACATGTCCCTCCACTAGGGTATTATGTCTTTGTGCATTTGTTTGTAACATCCAAAAGGAAGGAGATAGACCCATTGTTAAGTATACCGATCGACTTAGAATCACTTTTTGAATCGATTAAGCCATGTTCATCTTGTAATCAAAGTCCAGGTCGCAATTATTATCCGTTCCTAACAAAAATTGACACAAGTGAGTCTTGCGTTCCATGGACGAACCCAATTTAATTTGAAGCAAATTGGTTCAGATTTAGATATAGCCCCCATACAAATGTCGCTCCCGATTTGACTTTTCCGCTCTAGAAACCACATATTTTAAACGATTTTCTTCAAATTTGCTACAAAACCTTGTATTTGAACTGGAAACATCTGTGGTGAAAGTGAGTCAAATCAGTTCTAATTTAGATATAGCTAATTTTTACTTTTTTAGCTAGATTTTACTTTTTCCCCTTTAGAAATCACATATTTTAATCGGTTTTCTTCAAATTTTGCAAAAAACCTAATATTTGAAATAGAAACATCTATGGTGAAAGTATGTCAGATCGGTTCAGATTTATGTCAGATCTCCCATACAAATTTTAATTTAACTTTTTGGGCTCTAAAAACCACATATTTTATTTATTAGCCATAGCAACTTGTATTTCAAGTGGAAACAATATATGGGTCGATCGATATAGGCCTTATAAAAATTCAACTCCCGATTTGACTTTTTCCGTATATTTCCATATATTTTATTCGGTGTACTTCAAAATTTTGCAAAATACATTATATTTCGACTAGAAAAACCTATAGTGATTGTGGACCATATATTTTCAGGTTTTAATACTTCTCTTAATGTATTACAGATTTTGATCTGATTTAGCAGTACACGTTATATGTCAGCTGGAAACATACATTGTGAAAGTAAGTCACATCGGTTCAAGATATAGTACCCATGAAAAATCGTTCCCGATTTCACTTTTTCCCCGAATTTAATTGGAATTGGATAGAAAGTTGAGGGTATCATACCCGACTTACTTGTTTTTTTTTTCATTTTTATAGACTCCACGAGAGTATTATGTCTTTGTGCATTCGTTTGTAACACCCAAAAAGGAAGCGAGATAGACCCATTGCTAATGATACCGATCGACTTAAAAACTTTTTTGAATCGATTTAGCAATGCCCGTCTGTCTGTCTGTCCTGTTATTGCTATCAGAGTACAGGTCACAATTCTAGCCAGAACCAAATGAAGCTTTGCACAACAAAGTTTTTCGGGATAAGGACGAACTCTATTTAATTTGAAGAAAATCGGTTCAGATTTAGATAAATCCCCCATACGAATTTCACTCCCGATTTGACTCTTTTCACTCTAGATACCACATATTACAACAGATTTTCTCCAAGATTGGAAAAATGTCATATATTTCAACTTGAAACAATTGTGGTGAAAATTGGTCAGATCGGTTCAGATTTATATATAGCTCCCACACAAATTTCACTCCCGATTTGACTTCACTCTATAAACCACTTATTTTAACAAATCTTCTTCAAATCTTGCAAAATATTTTATATTTCCACTAGAAACACCCATGGTGAAAATGGGTCAGATCGGTTCAGATTTATAGATTTGACTTTTTCCGCTCAACAAACCACATATTTTCACCGATTTACTTCAAATTGAGCATGACATGTTATTCTTGAACTGGAAGAACCTATCGTGCAAGTGGGTCACTTTATTCCATGTTTGGATATAGCCCCGATACAAATATTCTTTTCGATTTGACAAATTGGGTCAGGCCATATTAGCCTATGATTAGGAAACATACAAAAATTCTTCCCGTTTTCACTTTTTTACCGAATTGAATTGTATCCGAATATAAAGTGGAGTGTATCATATAGTCGGCCCAGTCCGACTTTAGTCTTTCCTTACTTGTTTTATTTTCACTCTGTATTTTAATTGTATAAAAATGTCGGTTTGTCCTCAAAATTTGTGGCTCTTTCTGAATGAAATATGGACTCAGTAACAACAAATGTAATTTTTCCATGTCGTACGTGACATCGAAATATGCGATAATGGAACGCCAAAAGTTACATTAAATTGCCGTCGTATAGTTTCGTATCCTTTATTTTGGACACTTTGTACTCCCTAAAAGATTTTAGACAAAATTTTAGATAAAATTGCTCTAAAACTATATCTTAACTAATTAACAAATAAAGATTTAATTTGGATATGTATTGTACAACAGAAAGACAATTTCTCCGTAAGCCTTGAAAGACAATAAAAGATTAATGTTTTAAAGTATATTTTTTCGATTTTTTTTCTGTCCTATCATAAAACCACAACAATTATTTAGATTGCCCAAAGTGACCGCTTTTTTTGGTGCAAATATCAAAAATATGCAAAACATACAAAAATAATGCAAAGTCCTTATTATATGCGAACAAAGCCAGAAAATTTACTATTTGTACCCATTTGCATTACCCATGGTACTATTGAAATTAATTTATAATATTTTAAGCTAACGTTCGGCACAAATCTCAAATGGCAACACTGATATATACCTCTTATACTTATGTTCGTATATACTTCTCTCCTTAGTAAAAGCTATTCAACTAAAACTGTAAAATTCTTATGTTTCATTCAATATTTATCTTGATTTCATTTCCATAAAGGATACAGTTGAAATTGCAACAATTGAATAGTATTTCTATTTGTAAGTTTACTACGCAGACTTCTGCAAATTAGTTTGCATTTGAATTTCTTTCCTTTAGTTGAAGTGGAACGAAAACAAAATATTACTGTTGGCAAATGCAAACGACAACGCGTACTCATTAAACATCTCTCAACCCATCACCCTCATCCTCATCCCCAAACACCCCACACGCCGTGATATTGCAATGACGATGACTTAACAACGTCATTTATGTCCTTAAATAATATTACGAGACCTTGTTTATATAAACGTGTTTTCAATAGGCGTGTTCGATATAAATTGTAAAAAATGCCATATATAGGGTTTCAAATCGGGAGTTACAAAAAACAAACATGTAAAAACGGCGTTAAGTTCGGCCTGACCGAAAAGTGTTACAAACGTTCTCAGCAACTTGGCTTTAATTCCAAAAGTACAAAATTTGAAAATTCATTATCTCACGCACATAGTGCCTAAAAGTAACCAGTAAGGAAAGGCTAAAGTCGGGCGGGGCCGACTATATGATACACTCCACTTTCTATCAGAATACAATTCAATTCGGAAAAAGTGAAAACGGGAAGATTTTTTGTATGTTTCCTAATCATAGGCTAATATGTCCTGGTTCAATTTGTCAAATCGAAAAGAATATTTGTATCACGGCTATATCCAAACATGGAATGAAGAGACCCATTTCACAATAGGTTCTTCCAGTTCTCAATTTTAAGAAAATACGTGGTTTCTGGGGCGGAAAAATCAAGTCGGGAGCGATATTTGTATAGGAGCTATATATAAATCTGAACCGATCTGACTCATTTTCATCCTGGGTGTTTCTCATGCAAATATAAGATATTTTGCCGAATTTGAAGAAAATCTTTTAAAATATGTGGTTTCTGGAGCGGAAAACTCAAATCGGGAGTAAAATTAGTATGTGGCCTATATCTAAATCTGAACCGATCTGGCTCATTTGGTCTGTTTCATGGGTGTTTCTAGTTTAAATAGAAGATGTTTTGCCAATTTTGAAGAAGATCTGTTAAAATATGTGGTTTCTACAGCAGAAAAAGTCAAATCGGGAGTGAAATTCGTATAGGGGCTATATCTAAATCTGAACCGATCTGGCTAATTTTCACCGTGGGTGTTTCTAGTTGAAATATAAGATGTTTTGCCAATTTTGAAGCACATCTGTTAAAATATGTGGTTTCTACAGCAGAAAAAGTCAAATCGAGAGTGAAATTCGTATGGGGGCTATATCTAAATCTGAACCGATCTGGCTAATTTTCACCGTGGGTGTTACTAGTTGAAATATAAGATGTTTTGCCAATTTTGAAGAACATCTGTTAAAACATGTGGTTTCTACAGCAGAAAAAGTCAAATCGGGAGTAAAATTCGTATGGGGGCTATATCTAAATCTGAACCGATCTGACCAATTTTCACCATAGGTGTTTCTAGTTGAAATGTAAGATGTTTTGCCAAGTTTGAGGAAAATCAGTTTTAATATGTGGTATCTAGCGTGAAAAGAGTCAAATCGGGAGTGAAATTCGTATGGGGGATATATCTAAATCTGAACCGATTTTCTTCAAATTAAATAGTGTTCGTCCTTATCCCGAAAAACTTCGTTGTGCTAAGTTTCGTTTGGACGGACAGACAGACAGACAGACAGACAGACAGACAGACAGACAGACAGACAGACGGACGGACATTGCTAAATCGATTCAAAAAGTGATTCTAAGTCGATCGGTATACTTAACAATGGGTCTGTCTCGCTTCCTTTTGGGTGTTACAAACAAATGCACAAAGACATAATACTCTCGTGGAGTGTATAAAAACGAAGTTGGAAAATATTTTTATTTTGTGTATCTATGCAGTCAGAGTCATGATTCTAGCTGCGGCCATTTGGTGGGAACCATTTTTATCCCCTTTTTCCTATTTTACTCCCTTAAGTTTCGACTTTCGAATTTGATTATTCTAGGTGCAGCCGTTTGGTTGGTATCATTTTTATCCCACTATTCCCATTTTATCACTTAAAAGTACGAATTTGGAAAAAATACTTTTATATTATATATCTACTCAATTAGAGAAATGTACACACCGAATTTCGTGTTTCTAGCTGTTGTCGTTTGATATTCACCATTTTTATCCCTTTTTGCCTATTTATTATAGGAGGAATGAGCGTACCCAATATCAAGTAAGTACAAGCAGACATATTGAAAATAATTAAAAATGGCGTTAAGTTCGGCCGGCCGAGCTTTATATACACTCCGCCACGGATTGTATTCCACAGAGTACGACTTTCTAAAATCTCTTTATTTTACGTGTCTACGCAATTAGAGGAATGTATACACCGAATTTCATCATTCTAGGTCATAGAATTTTATTTTTATGACTATCAATAATATATATACTTTATAGGGTCTCATGTCGATATTTCAAGGTGTGACAAATGGAGTGACATAGTTAGTATACCCCCATCCTGGAGATAATAATAAATATGAACATTTTTCTCTTTTTTGCGCGTCTATGTAGGTAGAGAAATGTATACACCGAATTTCGTGATTTTGTGCGGCCATTTGGTTGGTACTATTTTTATCCACTATTTCCTATTTCAACCCCTTAAAAGCACGAATTTCGAAAATCGTTTTAATTTAGCAGTTTAATTTAGTACCAGTTTTATCACTCTATTCCCTTTTTACCCATTGAAAGTACGAGTTTTGAAAAAATCCTTTTAAAGGGTGTTTTTTATTGAGGTATAGAACTTCGAATTGAAATAAAACACAAGAAAATCGTTTTAATGTCCATCAATTTGGCTTTATTGGAAGGATAATTTTATGCCATTAATGTTTAAATATGATTTCGGGCATGTGGCCGCCGCGGCCAATTCTACAGGTCCAATTTTCAACCACTTTCTCCAATTGCTGTGCAGCTCCAATTGCTGTGCACGGTGGCGAATCGATTCATTCGGGTCCTCTTCAACACTTTGCTCTACAGCGGCAATTGTTTCTTCGGTGCGCACTGTTCGACGTCTCTGCGGATGCGTATTATCACATAGAGTAAACGTAGTGCGTAAACGATCCATGGTTAACCGAATTAATTGCTCTGATGGACGATTATGTCGACCATAAAATGGACGGAGCTTGCGGTGAACTTCGCGAACTGAACCATTACTTTCGAAATAAATTTGCACGATTTGCAAGCGTTGTTCTTTTGTCAACCTGTTAATGATGAAATGGCAAACCAAACTAAATATTAATCACTTGACAGCTGACAAAATGGCCGCCAGTTAAAAAAGTGATGCCAACTTAAAGTTCTATACCCCAATAAAAAACACCCTTTATAACCACCCACAATTAAAAGCTTTTTACTTGTTAACGGGAATCCCGTACAAATTTCCCGGAATACGGAAACAGAAAGGATGAAAATACCTGGGATTTCTCCCGCGGGAAATCCCGGGATGCAAGCCCTAGTTTCAAGGTATTATCAACGCGGTGGTTTCAGACACAATATTGAGGCTGTCAAGAATATTTGCGTTGTATTGTATGCAATATAGGTGCAAAAGGATATCAATCTATGTTGTACTTTTTAGTTTTAAGTCGTATATCCCAGTGTCAGTTACTCTCAATTATTTTCCTCTCTCAATTTCCTTTCTCAATGCCGTCCTTAATGAACTGAATCAAAACTAGTATCTCTCAAAGTTGAATTATGAATTGAGACACTAACGATCCCCAATGGAAATAATTCCACAATCTTTGTTTCGTCACATGCATTAATGTCAGCACTTATCAAACATATAGACCTTGACACAAAAACATAACAATCACAGCTGCGCATTGTCATTATGATAATGTTTCCATGATATTTTGACTCTCTATTTCGCTTCGGTTTTAGTTTATCTTTTTGTATTAGACCTTATTCCGTGTTATGGTAGATATATAATTATTCCATTCATTTTAATGCTCTACAATGAAACATAGAATCATTTGAGTTTCTCGAAGACGTTTAGTCAGTTCCTCATTGATATCATGAAAATATGCTTAAATCTTGGTAAGGAAACGGTTCCCCATCTGAGATACAGCTCCATTTTGATTTTATTGATATCTTGCATGCTCTATTATTGAGATTTATATTTTCAGTTACTGAAGTCTTCTATCCTCAGGTACCCATTGTAAGTTTACATTCAATTTCTTTTTGATATACTGAGGTATTTCTTTCCGTTGTTTGTCGCCTTGGGCGCCATCAATACGCAATTACTGTTAATGTTACGTACAGTTAAAAGTTTCTTCCTCCTTTATCGAAGTTTACCAATTTACTTTTGGAGGAGTTCCAGGAATTCAATTTAGGTTTTGAGGACTTTCTTCCCAAAGCTTGAAAACGTTTGTTCGAACTTTCAGGGCAATCCGATATCGAACTCTTAGGATAATCCATACTGCTGGTATTATTCATGGAAAAGAAGCCGCAACTATTGAACATGTAGTAAAAAATTGGGTTTACAGTATTGATCTACTGTTAAACTAACTGGGACAGCCACTGGAAGCAATTTGGAAAAATGTTCACCTTATTTTATGATATGAAAAATTCTCACTCGTTCACGTTATTTTTATTATTGCCGGGCACTATATCACGTTTAGTTACACTGGCTTCAACTATATTTGATGACCTGGACAACACGACAAGTGCCGACGCACTGTTCATAGTTCATTTACATTGTGTTTGGATCTTTTTATACCCTCACTCTACAGAGAAGGAGCGTATATATCATTTGGGACAGAAAAGAGTGTCATGCACGTAAAATTAAATCTCTTATAATTTATATACGATGATCGATTGATTTTTAGATTTAACATGAAAATGGATAACTGGGATACTGAAACAAGAATTAGGATTGTCTGCCGCTATCACGCACTGCAGTCCGTAGTTTCGGTTCAAAGGCGATAGGCGACCGTTTGGCAGCAATTCTCCGAGCAGATGGACCATAATGAGGCTTGCCGATTCGCTTGGAATTTTGCCAGAAGAAATGGTGGAAGAGGACAGAAACATGTTGAACTGCCATTTTATGTCTGACGATGCCCATTTCGATTTAAACGGCAACATATACAAACAAAATCATCGAATATGGAGAGCTTGCAACCCACAGATACTCCATGAGACGGAATTGCATCCACTTCGTGTCACAGTGTGGTGTGCACTTTAATCACGCTGCATTTTCGGGCGCAACTTCTTCGAAAAAGACGGTCACACTGTAACTTGATCATGTTGAGAGAGCTTTTCTTTCCTGAATTATGCCGAATAAGAATTTCTTTCGACTCTGTGTGGTTTCAGCAAGATTATACAACTCCTCATATAGTCCGGCCTGTTATGATAGAATTGCCACGAAATTTAATAAGCTGATATCCAGAAACTCCACATTCCGTTGGACCCCCAGGTCGCCTGACCATACTGCAACTGACTTTTAACTGCGGGTTTATTGCAAAAATCAGGAAGTCTACAAAGCAAAACCAATAAATTTGAATGAACAAAAGCAATACATTCGAGAAACAATTGCGGCTATTGCTGTTCAAGCAGTAATGAACAACTTTTTGCAAGGAGCAGGGGGCATTTAAAATTCATTATTTTAAAATCTAATTAAGCTATATTTAATAAATTTGAATTAGCTTTAACACGAATAAAAGAAAAATGAATTCCATACACTAAAAAAAGTTATTTGAGTTTCTTAATGTAGCAATATTCATCAATATTCACCATGTGGCTTCCAAACCGTAAAAAGCCAAATCTGGGGAGAAATTTGTATGGGAGCTATATATATAATATTAAACTGTTCTGGCTCATTTTTACCGTAGATTTTTATACCCTCCACTAGGGTATTATGTCTTTGTGCATTTGTTTGTAACACCCAAAAGGAAACGATTTAGACCCATCGCTTATTGTATCGGCTTAGAATCACTTTCTGAGTCGATTTAGCAATGTCCGTCCGTCAAATTGCAGCTCGCGATTATTGTCCGATCTTAATAAAAATTGGAGCAAGTACGTTTTGTGCATCAAGGACGAACGCTATTAAATTTGAAGAAAATCGATTCAGATATATTATATATTACCTAATTTTCCTCAAATTTGGCACAACACAATATAATCCATCTAGCAATATCTATGGTGAAAGTGGGTTCTGATTTAGATAGATTTAGATCCAAATATTACTGCCAAATGTTTAACCGATTTTTGCCAAACTTCACATATTGTATTTCACATCGTTCCAGGTTTTAATAATTTTTGCAAACATATACATTTACAGAATACTTTTTTAAATAATTTGATAGAACGCGTTATATTTTACCTTGAAATATACACTATGAGAGACGGTCACAATGGTCCATGATTAGGACCCATACAAAGAAAGTGGAGGGTATCATATAGTAGGCCCGTGCGACTTTAGCCTTTCCTTACTTGTTTTATTAACCAAGTTTGAAAAAAGTCAAATCGGAAAGAAAGAAATTTGTATGGGACTATATATAAATTTGAACCAATATTCATCCTATATATTTTTGGTTGAAATATAAGACGTTTTGCCAAATTTTAAGAAACCCGGTTAAAATATGTGGTCTATCCAATTTCCGAACCGATCTACCCCAAATTCGCCATAGACGTTTGCCAAATTTGAAGCAAATCAAGTTCAATATAAGGTCTCAAGAGCGGAAAAAGTCAAGTCGGGAGCGATATTTGTCTGGGGCTAAATATAAATCTGAACCGAATTGATCCATGTTCATCATTTATATTTTTGGTTGAAATATAATGCGTTTTGCCAAATTTGAAGAAAATCGTATGCAATATGTTGTTTCTAAATCGTAAAAAGTCAAATCGGGACATAAATTTGTATGGGAGCTATATATATATCTGAACTGATCTGAACCATTTACGTTTTAACAAAAGAAAATCGGTTGAAATATGTGGTCTTTAGAGCGGAAAAAGACAAGTCGGAACCGGCATTTGTATGAGGGCTATATCTAAATCTGAACCAATTTACTTTAAATTTTTTGTTTGGATTGGACAATAACAATAACGGACGGACGAACGGTCAGACAGACGGATTGAAAAGTGATTCTAACTCGATCGGTATACTTAACAATGGGTCTATCTCGCTTCCTTTTGGATGTTACAAACAAATGCACAAAGACATACTACCCTAATGGAGGGTATAAAAGGTGCTGCTGTTGATTTTTCGTCTCTATTGTTGAATAATGATGTACTGTTTACCATAACAGTAAAAAGAAACAATAGCATGTTTAACAAACCAACAGTTATTCGACGACAAGCTAACTTTTGCCAACCAGACGAAAGACAAATCTAAACACCTTCCCATGTAAGAACAGATGGCGGTGGTTGTCATGACATTGCTTTGCTAATAAAAGCATCATTTCATAAATAATCCTCACGCAGAAGTGGTTATATCTTTGCCATCATATCATCAATCAATTTCATGGAATGAATGTTTGAATGTTTTAACATTCAACATGTTGCCGAAAGTGTTTCAATCTATGGCTGCTCTTCTAATGGATTTCCATTTTTAATGATTACATTCATTACCTCTAAGAAAAGTGGAATGTTATCAGAACGATCAAACTTTTCTGTGGAACATGAACTGAAACAGGTGTGACATATCGACGCCTCCGAACAATAGTATGCTAAGTCTGAAAAGTGGGTTTTGCAGGAGAGGCGTTCATAACTTTTGATTCGATTGGCCGATCATTGCTAAAATTTGAGAGAATTTAAGTTAAAGGCCGCAGAAACTAAAAACCTAAACAACGTGAAAACATGCTAGGTCGACTTAGCATACTATTGTTTGTAGTCATCAATATATAGAGAGTAGTTTTTCTAATATAATAAAACTACATACTTGCCTGCTTTGCGCTTTTATGATTTTTCACAATGTTATCTCCCCCACAAAGTTCGAGCAGTTCCTCATTGTTACTTTGGGCAACTATTCACTTTGCGTTTTTGTCAAATAGAGCCTCTTTCTCTCAAGTTTCGTATCCATACATGGCAATGGGGTCTAATTATAGCCTGATTTTTATGTTTGGGATAAAATTGACATTTGTTTATGATGAATTTTATGGAAACTTTGCCCATTGATGAGATGGCAACCTTGGCACAAATGATAGAATCCTTTGACACATCGTGATGGCTTTATAACCCACCCTCTCAAGTTTCGTATCCATACATGGCAATGGGGTCTAATTATAGCCTTCTATATGCATGATTTTTATGTTTGGGATAAAATTGACATTTGTTTATGATGAATTTTATGGAAACTTTGCCCATTGATGAGATGGCAACCTTGGCACAAATGATAGAATCCTTTGACACATCGTGATGGCTTTATAACCCACCCACCTATCTAATGTGGGTGGCACTCATTGAAAACGAAATGTTCTTGCTTCGTGACGGCTGAATTATTATTTAAAAACAACACAATGGAATTACCCACATCAATTTATTCATTATTTAAGGTTTTTCATTACAATTGTATTCTGCTTGTTATACAGCAATGCATTCCTTGTAATGCCTTAGGAGACATGCACTGCTAATTAGCAGCTGTGGTATTTTTCCAAATAACATTGTCTCTTTCATCAACAGAGAGAACAATGCAACAGATTAATTAATTTGAAATCTTTGCAAAGAGCCCTTTGTGTTGCCAACATATATCAGTTTATGGAGAAGGTCGCATGAATTGTCTCTGAAAATAATTCTGAATCTATCAGCTAATTAACGAACGATATTGCAGTGAAATGCAAACCAAGAATGTCTTCTATTGGATCGTTTCGAATGCAGAGAGAAGCATTTAATAAGCGAGAGAGGAATTTGTATCGACATTTTATGCGTGGAAAAGTTGAGTAGCTGGTCTACTGGCATGCCAGCTTGAGGAAGCCATATTTGAATGCCTAGTGAATTTCTTAGAAAGCCGCTTGAGTGTAAGAAGAGAATACAAAAATGGTTTCAGGTTTCCACAACGGAATTTGAATGACCTTCATGAAATTCGTACTTGAGCGGTGCACAGTGGAAATTTTTAGTCCTTATCGGATCAAAAATCTGTAACTTTTTTGTTCTTAGAGATAGAGTTCTGAAATTTTGCACGAATAATCTTAAATGTATTTGCTATTATTTTATAAAATATGAGCCAAATTAAAACAGAACTTATTTCAGAATAAAGGTAAGAAGTTTATTTTTTTCATATAGAGATGACTTGTACATGTATTAGGTACAAAATTATAGCTTTAAATTTAAATAAACTTTAATATAAATAATTTCTTTTTTTTTAAATTCATATTTTAGTAAATAAAAAGTGTGTAACGTATACTTCTCCAATTAATTATATAACATTTTTAACAATAGGTATTAATCTTATAAAATTAAATTACCATATTCGTATTGCTTACAATTAGTAAATAATACAATAAAAAAGAAACTTAAAAAACATTATGTTAGGTATAATGCAACTGTAAATATTTAAATAATACTTTAACCGAGATATTTTCTTCATAGAAATCGCTATTTTGTGGTTACTTCATCAATTTAAGCGTATCTTCATCCAAATCTTTTGCAAGTTTGGCAGATGGTTTTCTTATACTTGTTACGTATGGATCAGAGGTGTAAAGAAGTCTGTTGAAAACATCTTCGTTAGTGGCTGATCGCGAACATTTTCGAGGGTGATGTAAACGATTATTTTTGTAGTCTTTATTGCGCGACTCTTGTGCGTCTTCGGACAGCTGACCAATAGGCAACACTGCAAAATGTTTTATAATGCTTTCCCCATGTATCAATATTTTGTGGACAGATGATGGCATATCGAGCCCTTAGCGCGAAATGATCGTAAGCGACATTTTCTGAAAATATTTTTTATTGTTGAATTTAAAATTTTATGGGCTGATACATAAATAAAAATTGTCAAAATGTCAAAATTGTTAACGTTAATATAAAAAAATGGGGCTAAGATTTTATCGTAAGTCGCCGCTCACATTTTCAAAGAAAGCAATTTTATCGTAAGCGACAGTTTATGAATTTAGGCTAAAACTGTAAGTGACTAGTGTCAGATAATGTAAGAGATATTTATAAATGTTTTAGATAGGTCTATAAATATATTTATGCAATAATAAATGTATTTTTATACCCTCGGCAATAGAATGTAGTAAAGTGAAAGTAGCTCTAAATTAATGTCTTTTTGGAGAACACAAAGCCTTTTTGTATGATTTGTGCCTTATATAAAATACTATATAAATGGTTTTGGTATCATTTCTCTATTATTGTGGGTAAACGTTAAGATTTATTTAATTCAAATAGTAGCAAATTTGACAAAGAAACATAATATTTAGCTTAAATAGTGATGAAAATGGGCACATTGCCCACAATTCTATAGAGTTAAAGAGTAAAAAAGTTCAGTTTATGTAAGCAAACAGAATTTGAAATTTAAACTTAACGGGTTTGTGTACTTGCTTACATGTCACATAGTTGCATTTTCATGGTATATTTAAACTCATTGAACATAGTCAGTAATTTGTCTACGACAAACTTCATAGTAATTCATGAAAAATAACTGTAAATGTTTTTGAATGGTGTGAAAAACGTGGCAAATTGTTGGATAACATTTCAGTGAATACAAAAATACAATTTCCAAAAATATGGAAGGCATTTCAGAAAAAGTAAGTAGAGCTTACTTTTAGTGTTAATATAATATACAATTTAGAGTTTTAATAAACACGATTTATTTAATTCATCTCGGATTTACAGGAAATAAACCCAAATCCAATTCCCATGGAAGTTTGTAAGTTGGTTGATTACTCCGATTCCGAAAATGATGTTGATGAATTTGTAGATGAGACAAATCATGTTGGGAAACGAGGAAGAAAGCAAAATCGCAAAATTAAACAAAAATCTTGTATATCTGCAAAACAAATGAAGCCAAATCCTTGTCTCGGTAAAACATGTCAAAATACTTGTTCGGAAAAATTTTCTCAAGCGGATCGAATGGCGGTGAATGAATACTATTGGGGATTAGCAAGTGGCCCGCGTCAAAAAGATTGGCTGCTCTCGTGTATTAAGGAAAAACAAATAGGACGAAAACGTGTAATTGGTGGTAACAGAAAAATATCTTATGAATACTTTATTAATATTCGTGGACAGCAAACAAAGGTTTGTCAACAATATTTATTAAAAACCATTGGCATTTCTCAAATGACACTGCGTCGTGTCATTACAAATTCAAAAAATAAAAATACAGTCGGGAATAATAAACGAAAACAGCAGCCACATAATAAGTGCTCTGAATCCAAGTTAAATCTGGTAAGACAGTATATAGAAAATTTGCCTGCGGTTCCATCTCACTATTGCCGCAATAAAAGTAATAAATTATACTTACCGGAAGAATTGCGGGATGTGTAAAATTTATATAAGCTCTATGTGAAATATTTAAAGGAGAATCAACAGGAAACATCAATAACCTCATTATATAATTTTCGTTTAGTGTTCAATAATGATTACCATTTGGGATTTCACACACCAAAAAAAGATAAATGCAACTTGTGTGAAAAATTTAAGAATTTGGATACTGAAGCCCGAAAGATATTGGAAGACTCCAATGAATATAAAAACCACATACTTGATAAAAACAAATCAAAAGAGATTTTCTTGGCTGAACAAGCTAAATGCAAGGAGAGAGACTGTGATACCTTATGTGCAAGCTTTGATTTACAAAAGGTACTTAATACACCTTATGGCAGAAGTATAAACCTTTTTTACTCACGTAAATATGCATATTATAATGAAAGTATATATGAAACTGGCAACAGATCTGGATATTGCTTTTTGTGGGGCGAATGCGATGGAAGACGAGGGTGCAATGAAATTTGTTCTGTACTTTTCAAATATTTGACCATGGTGGACAAAAGAAACCAACATAGCACCGTGAGTTTATTTTGTGATAGCTGCGCAGGACAAAATCGCAACAGAGCAGTATTATCTGTAATTCCATTTTTTTTTAAACTTCAGTTTTCGTTAAGAACGTTAACATAACATTTTTACTTCCCGGACATACAATGATGCCAGTTGATTCTATACACTCTACAATTGAATCATTTTGTAAAGGAAGAACAATTTGGGCCCCTTCTGAGTGGCCGACCATAATTACAAATTCCCGCACGATTCCGAAGTGCTATGAAAGTATTTTACTAAATCATTTAGATTTTAAGGACTGGAATTCATTTTCTAGAGCATTTCTACCGCCAAAAATTAAAATAAAATTTAATTGTTTGAGATCGGCACATTTTGAAAAACTGGGATTTTGCGCACAGTTTAAATATGGATATTTTGCAGAAAGTAGGGTGGATAAACTGGATATTATTTTAATTATTCGTTCAAAAAAAAATTCAATGATCGTTACCAATGGGCCAAACCCTCTCTACCCTGAACAACTAAAAATTTCAGTGGAGAAATACAGCGATTTAAAAAGACTATGTGAGAAAGAAATAATTCCCAAACGATATCAACTTGAGTATTTGAATATGAAAAGTGATGATCAAATCAAAGACACATTGGCTGAAAGCGACAACGAAGATATCGATTTTACCTAAAATCTTTTATATGCAATTTAAATAGTAAATAGTTGTTTATTAACGATTTGAATTACTTCATGTTCATGTTCATTTTCCCTTTATAAAAGTAGTGTTATCTATTTTATTATGTTGTGTTTTACTAAAATTTCTAGGTTTAAGCGAAAAAAACTTATATCGTAAGCGCCATAGTTTTTTTCAGAATTTGAAGCCACAAGTACAATATTTGTATCGCAAGCGCCAAAAGTACCGTATGATGTAAACAAATGGTAAATTTTTAATAATACTTCGATGGGTACGGCGGAATTAAAACATTTTGCATTAAAACATATTTCATTTTATGCAAATATTTCAAAATAATCAATAAAAACCTTCTCCTGTAAAATGTGTGTTTTGGCGCTTGCGATCATTCCGCGCTAAGGGCTCGATATGATACCAGTTGTATTTTTTTATATACAATCTTGCTGTTTCCATTGCATATTCGCCAAACTTTCCAGGGTCTAATATTAAATCAGACGATAAAGCTTGAAGAATGATATGAAACCTTTTTATTAATTCTTCATCTACTCCAGTTATATCAGCAGATCGCGAAAAATTAAAAAAAAAACCTTCTAGCGGTATTACCATCATTGCTGTTACCACTTCCTTGCCTTGGCTTCAATAATTAATCCCAACTCTTCACGAAAACGTTTTTGTATATTAGCTTTTTTAAGCTTCTTTATCGCTTTATGATTTTCAGTTAACGCTGACCATTTTTGGAATTCAATATTATAACCAATGTGCAAAATCATTTCCATACATCTTATCCACGCGTGGAGGGACGATAAACCATACTGAAAAGCATATTCATCTTCTGGTCTTGCAGACACACTCTCTAAGTTATTTATTTGAGTAGGTGTCGCTTTGCATATGGTACATGATGCACTTGATGGAGTATTAGTTAAAACTTGTGCTACTTTACCATCAATCATTGTAAGAAACAGTTTATGGTTTACGGTTACATTTTTCTTGTTCTTTGAAATAATAGTTGGTGACAATAACTTTATTTGAGTTTCAATATTATCTACCACTTCTTTAGTTTTTGCTGGTGTCTCTTTGCAAAGTTCTATTGAAATGGGGCGACAATATCGAACAGATGAGCAGACTGGGTTTTGCCAAATAATATCACCTGTTTCTTCGCTTACAAGTTGAATTGGTACTAAAGAAGTTATAAATAGATTTGCATCAGAAATTAGATAAGATTCCTCTGGAAGCGATTGTTTATATTCTGACTGACCTGACGAGCCATCACAACCCCATTTACAGTAGAGAGTTAGGTTTATTAAGCTTTTATTATCCACATCATCAATCATTAAAATCCAGGTTGAAGTGTGATCTAACAGATCTTGTAACGACTTAACTCTAGCATAAGTGTTTGATATTTCTAGTAAAGCTGGTGGAAGGCAGCAACTTTTTTTGCTTCCTGAATTTTATGGTATGGAGGAAGAACAGTATATTTTTTTTCGTCATAAGATTTCTTAGGTATATTATTGTGCTTTAGTCAGATCAATAAATACACTTAACGCCTCTAATGCATCGAAAGATTCACCCTTTTCGGAATCTTCCAGGTTTTTAAGAAACTCCTTCTTTTCAAGCTTAGAAGAAGATCTTAGCAGCTCAATAATTTTAGCCTCTTCTAATTCTCCCATCGATCGCAAGCCTTGGATATAAGCGCCATAAATATGTTGGAACCCATTATCATTACATAGAGAAGAATTAATCCGTTTCTTTGCTGATTTTGATGACGTTTCATAAGAGTTACGGGGTCTTCCTCGTTTCGCCGTGCATTTCGAAGGTTTCACTATTGCTGGAAAAGTTCTGCAAAAGTCCCCATTTAACCACTCAACATTTTTGTCAAAAACTATTTTTGAAGATCTGCTTGATTTCTTCCATCGATTATTAAAATTTGGTATGACCGTTTTTTTTTATATTATTCACGATGTATTTTATATGTTCTTCAGAAAGTTGATAGTTTTTTCTAACAAAAACGTTAATATTTTATGTATTTTTCCCACTTTCAATATAAGTATCAATTATTTGACGCACTGAACACTTAAAATTATTCATTTTTAATTAATGTAATACGAGAAGGGCTCTTTGATAGCTCGTTAAATACTAATAAAATATATGGATCACCTGCAACGATCGCTATTATGAATAACAGTTTTTTGTGTGAATCAAACAAAACCAAAACGAAAACACAAGCAATTTCTAACTGTAAACAAATGAGTCATGCAATGTTCGCATAGCAGAAGCAGGCAAACATTATTAAACATTATTGAATGTAACTTCTGTTTAGGCACGAATATGCAGCTAATATTTTTAAAGTATTTTATTTATATATTAAGCTTTAAAATTTTTAAATATGAGCGCATAGCTAAACAGAGCTCCTTGCTAAAAGCCTCACCAAAGTTATTAAATGCAGCCAAAACAACATTTCATCATTCCGGAGCTCAAATTTCAAATATTTTCACTAAAACCTGATCCACTATTTATAAAATCGGAATATACATCAAATTACCTTTCCAATAAGGTATATAACTCCTTAATTGTAATGTGAATTATATTGAAAATATGCTCTGAAATATGTTTTATTTTTATAGTAATAAATCGTTGTTGTAAAAATATGTGAATATGCTCCCTATTTCCGGCTATTACTATTGACCAAACATCAAATATTTTCCTCAAATTATTAACTTCGACATCTTAGCTTCTAGATAAAAAATCATAGTGTAATTCGAAACTTTTTAAAAATTAATTATGGGCTGGTCTTACTCTACCACAGTGCGGTGGTCGACCGCAATCAAATTCGCAATACCAGAGCCGTTTTGCATTGGCTCAGTAAAATCTTAAGTTTCAATAAATGCACATACCTGGTGCAATTCTAAAAATAAATAATCGAAAATATGAAATATAAAAATAAATTATTGGGCCAATCAAGCGAGTAACACGCTCTATATAACCTACATAGTAGGACTTATTATCTGATGTGTATAAAACGTAAAACTTCGCAATCGTCATCCACCAACCAAAGGAAGAAATAAAACTATTCCTAGTCACTGTTCTAACTACTTTAAACCTTTAGTTGGCATATTTATCTGCAATTTATGTAACCGAACTTATTTATTATATTACAATTTCAATTGGACAACTGGAATAAATTACATAGCTACGTATTCTTGGCAATTAAACCACAAGGATTTCATTGCATGGTAATTATGTGATAATCTTCCATTGTTATATAAAATATGTAATGGACAGAGCATCCCCTAACCTCCCAAGGAAGCTTTACTTGAATTTGAAATGGTTTTCTGAAAAATAGTTATAATTTGCAACATAAAAAAATAGTGGGTGTTTTAAATTCTATTGATAATGTTTATACCCTCCACTAGAGTTGTTGTGCACCCAAAAGGAGACGAGATATACCAACGATAGGCTTGAAATCACTTTCTGAGTCGATTTAGTAATGTCCTTGCCGATTTTAATCTAGCTTGGCAGAACAATGTTTCAACTAAAAGCATCTTTCAGATTTCACTTTGTTCATTGCATTGATTTGTAGGGGGATATATCTTTAGACTCAACTAGTGAGTTACATTTTTAGTCGATTCATTTTTTATTTTTAGATTTTGTTGAGTTGTTACCTTTTTGTGAAACAAGTGTTAATATTGACAAGGGAATAAAGCGCTACTGACTGAATTATCATTGATCAGCGACCAGACCACACGGCTGAAGCCTGTTCATGAAAGTTATGACAAAAAACCAAGCTTTTTGGGGCAAATTTCATTGTCCGAAATAAATTATTTGTTGTCATCACTAATTATTAATATTAAAGTATTCATTTCTGTGTAAAAAGTAGGTGTCACAATTGCAAGAGGTAATCACAAAATATTAGTATTGTCTTCGATTGATATAGCCAATGTTCTTGCTGTACAATTATCTAGATATTTATGAAGAATATGGAAATCTGGTGTTTTCAATAAAAATAGTTGTGGTTATATCATTATTTATTAGTTCTGATGGAATTCTAACAATCTCATTCTCTGTGTGCAAAAGCTCAGCAAAAAATAACATGACGGAGAAGTGGTTAAACATGGGTTCAACTGACGCAAAGATGATATGGAAGTAATTCTTTTTTTGGCGAATCATACATGAGTTTAACATAGGGTTGTCATTCAGTATGTTCAATCCCAGCAAAATTTTCGATTGCAAAGGACAGGTTGATGAACAACTTGTACTGCCACAGAACTTGTTCTACTTCTAGTTCTAGCATTGCGTATTTTTGTTCGAGTTTGTCCCAAAACCAACAGGTTCTTTTACGCAAAAGTAGAACAGATACATGTTCCTTGGAACCAGTTGTGGAATCTGTTGTTTCATGGGTGAATTTTTTAAAACTATATATAACTCTATTTTAAACTATTGTACGCGTATTTATACACTCCACGAGAGTATTATGTCTTTGTGCATTTGTTTGTAACGCCCAAAAGGAAACGAGCTAGAACCATCGTTCATTATACAGATCGGCTTAGAATCACTTTCTAAGTCGATTTAGCAATGTCCGTCTGTCAGTCCGTCTGTCTGTCTGTCCGTCTGTCCATCTATTGTTGTAATCAAATTACAGGTCGCAATTATAGCCCGATCTTAACAAAAATTGGCACAAGTAAGTTTTGTGGATAAAGGACGAACGCTATTTAATTTGAAGCAAATCGGTTCAGATTTAGATATAGCCCCCATACAAATGTCGCTTCCGATTTGACTTTTTCAGCTCTAGAAACCACATATTTCACTCGATTTGCTTTAAATTTGGCACAGTACCCTACACCCGAACTGAAAACAGCTATGGTGAAAATCGGTCAGATCGGTTCAGATTTAGATATAGTCCCCATACTAATGTCGCTCCCGAGTAGACTTTTTCCGCTCTAGAAACCACATATTTCACTCAATTTGCTTCAAATTTGGCACAGTGTCTTGTAATTGAAGTGGAAACAGCTATGGTGAAATTCGGTCCGATCGGTTCAGATTTAGATATAGCCCCCATACAAATGTCGCTCCCGATTTGACTTTTTCCGTTCTAGAAACCACATATTTCACTCAATTTGCTTCAAATTTAGCACCGTGTCTTGTAATTGAAGTGGAAACAGCCATGGTTAAATTCGGTCAGATCGGTTCAGATTTAGATATAGCCCCCATACAAATGTCGCTCCCGATTTGACTTTTTCCGCTCTAGAAACCACATATTTCACTCCATTTGCTTCAAATTTGGCACAGTGTCTTGTAATTAAAGTGGAAACTACTATGGTGACATTCGGTCAGATCGGTTCAGATTTAGATATAACCCCCATACAAATGTCGCTCCTGATTTGACTTTTTCCGTTCTAGAAACCACATATTTCACTCAATTTGCTTCAAATTTAGCACCGTGTCTTGTAATTGAAGTGGAAACAGCCATGGTGAAATTCGGTCAGATCGGTTCAGATTTAGATATAGCCCCCATACAAATGTCGCTCCCGATTTGACTTTTTCCGCTCTAGAAACCACATATTTCACTCAATTTGCTTCAAATTTGGCACAGTGTATTGTAATGAAAGTGGAAACTGCTATGGTGAAATTCGGTCAGATCGGTTCAGATTTAGATATAGCCGCCATACAAATGTCGCTCCCGATTTGACTTTTTCCGCTCTAGAAACCACATATTTCACTCCATTAGCTTCAAATTTGGCACAGTGTCTTGTAATTAAAGTGGAAATAGCTATGGTGAAATTCGGTCAGATCGGTTCAGATTTAGATATAGCCCCCATACAAATGTCGTTCCCGAGTTGACTTTTTCCGCTCTAGAAACCACATATTTCACTCCACTTGCTTCAAATTTGGCACAGCACCCTATAACTGAACTGGAAACAGCTATGGCGAAAATCGGTCAGATCGATTCAGATTTAAATATAGCCATACTAATGTCGCTCCCGAGTTGACTTTTCCGCTCTAGAAACCATATATTTCACTCAATTTGCTTCAAATTTGGCACAGTACCTTGTAATTGAAGTGGAAACAGCTATGGTGAAAATCGGTCAGATCGGTTCAGATCAGATACAAATCTCTCTCCCGATTTGACTTTTTCCGCTCTAGAAACCACATATTTCACTCGATGTTCTTTAAATTTGGCACAACATCTTATAATTCAACTAAAAATATCCATCGTGAATGTGGGTAAGATTTAGGTATAAATTTTTTATATATATACAAATCTTGCTCCCAAATGTTTAACCGATTTTGTCCAAACTTTGCATATTATATTTCATCTATAAACATACATAGTGAATGAGTGTCAAATCGTTCCATGTTTCAATATACCCCCATGCAGATGCCCTTTCCGATTTAAAATTTGTTGTCAAACACATACATTTACATAATTCAAAAATCCTTCCCGATTTCACTTTTGCACAGAATTGAATTATAATAGGATAGCAAGTGGAGTGTATCATATAGTCGGCTCCGTCCGACTTTAGACTTTCCTTACTTGTTTTCATATCAGTCGAATTCAATCTTGATTCGGATACGCGTATATACGATATTATTATACATACGTTGCCTGAAACAATAGTTTGGGTTCCAGTTAATTGCTGGCACTGATAATCGAAGTCTGACGAAATAATGAGTGAAAAGAAGCTGTCAACTTGGAAATACCCTTTTTTGTAAAAAGTTTTCTGATAGTGACGAAAACATGCTTTTTAGAGGTTATGTAAAATCGATTTCCCTACGCGAAGATAAGAGTTACAGTCGAAATAGTTTGTGGGAAGCCATAAAACACTCCAAGCTTTCATTGTAGTTGCGGATAGGTGAGATATTTGGGGAATATTGTGGTTTTCTTTAGATGAATTAAGTCAAGTCAAATGGGCACACATCGATTTTTCACGAAGATTTTGTTAAATTTCTGTATATACACATTTAATGATAAGTTTGCATTCCACGGAATCAATATGTAAGCAGTAAGAGCAAGTTCTAGAAAATGTTTCACTTTATCGTTTCATTGGAACCATTAGTAGAACGGGTAGTTTTTACCATGGAACCTGTTCTAGAACACATAATGTTTGGAACAGGTTCCTAAATATTTTCCTGGGATGCTTTTTTCATAGGTAAAAATTATTCACTTTTGCAAACTTTGTGAGAGTTCATATGAATCAATTCTCTGAATTAATGAAAATTCAGTGAAACAAATCTGAAAATTTCTTCGAAACACAAGACAAATATTTATACCATACACCACAGGGTATAACGTCTTTGTGCATTTGTTTGTAACACCCAAAAGGAGGCGAGATAGACCCATCGTTTATTATACCGATCGATATAGAATCACTTTTTGAATCGATTTAACCATGTCTATCTGTATGTGCGTCCGTCCGTCTGTCTGTCTGTCCATCTATTCTTGTAATAACAATACAATTATTTTGTCCGATTCTAACGAAATTATTGTCCGATTCTAACGAAACTTGACACAAACGATTTTTGCATGCCGAAGACGGACGCTATTTAATTTGAAGGAAATCGGTTTAGATTAGCTCAGAAGCCACATAATTGAAGCCATTTTGATAAAATTTTGCACAACGCCTTATATCTAAGTTAGATACATCTGAGGTGAAAATGGATCAAATCGGTTCAAATTTAGATATAGGCACCATACAAATTTCACTCCATATTTGACATTTTCCGGTCTAGAAAAAATAAATTTAACAGATTTTGTTCAAATTTGTTATAACACCTTATATTTCAACTAGAAAAAATTCTTGTGAAAAATCGGCTCAGATTTATATATAGCACCCATACAAATGTCGCACGCGGTTTGAATTTTTTTGCTCTAGAAACCACATAATTCAACCGATTTTGATCAAATTTGGTGCAACACCTCATATTTTAACTAGAAACAATTTTGACAAAAATGTGTGAAATCGGTTCAGATTTAGATATAGCTCCCATACAAATTTCGCTCCCGATTTGAGGTTAACCGCTGTAGTAACCACATATCTTAACCGATTTTTTATTCAACTTCGGCACGACACCTTATATTTACACTGGAAACATCTATGGTAAAAGTGGATGAGATCGGTTTTGATTTATATATAGCTCCCATACAAATGTCGTTCACATTTTCATCGAATTGAAATATAGTGGATTAGAAAGTGTAGGGTATCATATAGTCGGCCACGACCTTTACCCTTTCCTTACTTGTTTTAAAAATATATTTAGTGTTAAGTTATATACTTTTTTGAAAGAAGTCTCTCTGGAACATTCTTATCTTCGACAGTTTTTGTGTCTCTTGTTGAATACTTCGCAATTCTTGCGAAGAACGAGAACAAAATTTAAAATTCTAAACTTTTTGTTAAAAAGATTTAAAAAATATCACCAACATTTTATATTCTAAAACAAGTAAAGAAAGGCTAAAGTCGGGCGGGGCCGACTATATGATACACTTCACTTTCTATCGGAATACAATTCAATTCAGTAAAAAGTAGTGACTAACTTTCACAATAAGTTCTTCTAGTTGAAGTATGTCGTTATGTTATATGTTATAAATATATGTTATGCTCAATTTTTAGAAATTCTCTGAAAATACGCGGTTTCTGGGTGAACGAAATTTGTATGAGAGCTATATGTAAATCTGAACCGATGTGACCCATTTTCACAATAGGTGTTCCTAGTTTAAATATAAGATGTTTTGCCAATTTTGAAGATAATCTGTTAAAATATGTGGATTCTGGAGCGGAAAAGTTCAAATTGGGAGCGAAATTTGTATTAGAGCTATATATAGATCTGAACCGATCTAACACATTTTTACCACAGGTGTTTCCAGTTGAAATATAAGGTGTTTTGCGAATTTTGAAGAAAAACTATTAAAATATGTGGATTCTAGAGCGGAAAAATTCAAATTGGGAACGAAATTTGTATGGGAGCTATATATAAATCTAAACCGATCTAACACATTTTTACCACAGGTGTTTCTAGTTGAACTATAAGAAGTTTTGCCAATTTTGATGAAAATCTGTTGAAATATGTAGTATCTAGAGTGAAAAGAGACAAATCGGGAGTGAAATTCGTATGGGGGCTATATCTAAATCTGTACCGATTTTCTTCAAATTAAATAGAGTTCGTCCTTATCTCGAAAAAACTTCGTTGTGCAAAGTTTCATTTAGTTCTGGCTATAATTACGACCTGTACTTTGATTACAAGATTAGAAGGACGGACGGACAGACAGACAGACGTCTGGACATTGCTAAATCGATTCAAAAAGTGATTCTAAGTCGATCGGTATAATTAACAATGGGTCTATCTCACTTCCTTTTGGGTGTTACAAACAAATGAACAAAGACATAATACTGTCGTGGAGTGTATACAAATTCTGGGAAAGTGATATAATTTTTCTTGCAGGTATTGTCGACCATCACAAGAATCTGTATTTGTAGTTTCCCAGATACCCCCAAAAACTTGAGTTACGTGTATAAACAACTTTCATTTTCTTATCGTATGTGGAAAGAAGAAGCCTGGAGCTTATTTAGGAACACTTCAAAACGTCTGTGTGCTTCTGTCCAGCGAACACAATTTTAAACTAGTTTTAGGTTTTATTTCCCTGCATTCAATTTAAATGCATATATTTATGTATATGTGAATTTTAATATTCAAAATATTTTGTATGATCAAATTCAAAATTATTATTTTATATTTTCAATTACTTTGAACTATTTTTATTATTTATTTTTAATTGAAGATTTTTAATTGAAGATTTCTATATATATTTAGATATATAAAACGGATATATGTAAAAGTCAATTGACTCAAAAACAAACCATTGCAATCTCAAAACGGATGAAGTATGACTTAGACCACTATCATACTAGTAGGGCGTATCTGGAGTAGGGCGTATCGATTTTTTAAATCGGCTATGTATAAGTGTAGTAGGCGCTAAATATAATCGTGTTATCTGGTCTTTAGTAGATGATAAAATGGAAAGTCTAAAAAAATATTTTTTAAAAGTTACTTTTCCTACTCATATGTATGTATATTAGGGCGTACCTCAAAAAAAAAGTTCGCCGTACACCTTCAAATATGAAGTATTATTGAAAGGTAGTTTCAAAAAAAATTTTTTTATTTTTTTATGCCGAACGTAGGGGTCGCGCTTTTACATTTTTCTATATAACTTCTGCATTTATAAACAGATTTTAAAGTGTGATACATCGATGTTTTTGTCTCGACGAGGCCGATTTTTTTGTCTTTGAAGTCATTGAGCTCAAGCACCCCCTTCTGGTACTTGCCCATCATATCTCAGTTGCTACTACCCTAATGTACCACTCTAATATCAGAAAATTAAAGCTCACATAAAATCATGAAACTCTTCCTAAGGAAGTATGTCGATTTTCGCAGCAGAAAAAGTGTTAAACTAGTTTTTTTCTTATTTTACCGAGAGCATTGCATGTATTTATAAGTTGTTCTTTGTATCTTCGATGTTTACAGTCGGTTGTCAAAGTGTAATACATATATTGGTGTTTTTTTATTGTAACAATAAAAATTAGTTCAGTAATAAGGCGTTGGTGGCTCAACAAAGCATTATTAAATATTTCAATTTCCATTATACAACGGTAAAAAAACTAAAAAAATGTCTTTTACGATCAGTGCATTAAACAACACTATGTTACCGACTAAGTACGATGTTATTAATTATTTCTTGTATCTGCGGCATAACACTAATCCCAATAGAAAATTGAGTGCTTTTAAACAAGAAGCTTTCAGAAGCATTACCCTTTTATGGGAGCGGGCAGGCATTCCAATTATATCGGTATCAGGTGTTCGTAAACGGTTGGATAAACTTCTAGACGATTACTATAAATTGGTTAAAAGTCCATTGAAATGTAATGTAAATGAGTGGAATAAATTGTTCTCAATTTCGCGTTGTAAGTGTGGCATAGAAAGAAATGTTCCATGCAGTTGCACCGCCTCTGATAAAATCCCAGACGATGCGAAAGACTTTTTCATCGATCAATGGGGTCCACGGCTGATGACTTTGGATAATGTTTATCATATGATGTCGATGAAAAATTGCGGTGTTCAAACGTGCTCAATTGTTGCACCATCAAAAGCGGTATATACCGAGTTCAACAGTATTGGGTATCAACCAGGCAGCGATGAAGAGCTAGAATTTGAAGAAAATGTTGGCGATTCCTCAGAGAAGATTAAAACAACATTTACGGTGGCGGACATTTCTTTGCGTAATTTTAGTTCGGCTTTGGATCGCAGCGATACTTCAGTTCGCTACGGTGCCTTGCTTGCGACCATGTTAATAAAAGATTTAAAATTGTCTATTGCCGCAAAAGCCAAAGAAGAGTTATCTGCAGAAACAGCCGAAAATATATGTCAGTTCTTTGAAGGGCTTATCATCAATAAAAATAAAATATTTCGAGAACGTGTGAAGTTCCGTAAGGAAGCAAAAGCGGCGGCCAAATGCCATCAATTATTAAAGTGTATCTCTTTCGATGGCAAGAAAGAGCCAACTTTGAAAAAAGTAACCGAGGCAAATGTGACGCGAAATATTGTTTTAAATGAAGAACACATCACCATTATAAAAGAGCCTGACTCCAAATTCATTGGTTATGCTACGCCCACTGATAGCTCTGCTTTGGGGATCCAGAGGAGCATCGTGGATTACTTGAGTCGTGAAAACTTCAATTTGGATGACTTAGTTGCCATAAGTTGCGATGGAACTGCTACCAACACTGGGTACAAAAGTGGAGTCATTGTGAGAATGGAACGCCATTTACAGAGACCGCTGCAGTGGTTCGTGTGCCTTTTCCACTTCAACGAGTTACCATTTAATGCGCTGTTAAGATCATTGCTTGGAAAACAGAAAGGACCTGGAATCTGGCCCGGAAGTATCGGAGAAGGCATTCAAAATTGCATACACTACCCTGTAAGTTTAATATATTAATAGTGTTTCGTGTCCGTGTGTTCCGTATACTTTACTTGTGAGCATTTTATTAATTAATAATTCGCATATTTTGTTGCTTATTCCGTTTGGTCAGGTCAAACAAAATTTCGAACGCATTACAATGGGAGAAATGCCAGCGAACATAGATGGGTGGAATATTCGAGGCGACCAGCTTTACTTGTATCGTATGGTTCGAGCCGTTCATATCGGAGAATGCGATGAAAAATTAGCCAGCGAGAAGCCCGGCGCTATTTGCAAAGCGCGCTGGCTAACAACAGCCTCTCGAATTCTGCGCTTTTATATGACGTGTACGCAACCCTCGATGGTATTGAGAAAACTGGCTCAGTTCGTTGTGAAAGTGTATGCACCATTCTGGTTTCTTGTAAAAAGCCAACCACTGGCAATTCACGGAAGTCGGAATGTTTTCCTTTATATATGTTGGATTCGTCAGTTGCCAAAAGATATTCAAGAGGTCATCCGTCCGTTCATTGAAAATAACGGATATTATTTTCATCCTGAAAATATTTTGTTATCGATGATAACAGACCCAGATCAACTAGTGCGTTCAGATGCCTATGATAAGAGTTTATCAGCCCGCAATGAAGCCACGGGAAGCATTCGACAAATGTTCGGTCCACCAGTTCATAATTTTATCAATTTTGATAGTGACTCATATTTCAATATGATCGATTGGAAACAATTTGAATTGACTGAGCCGCCATGCTTGCAGTTTTTTTCGCAAGAACAGTTAGAAGCATTCCAATTTTCAGAAGAAATTATCGATTTACCAGGTTAGCACAAGAAAAACTTAATTTGATTGCTTTCTTTGCTGAACTCATTTATTTTCACAGATTATCCATGCCATTCTCAAAACACCGAGCGTTTTGTTCATGTTGTGCATGAATCAGCTATGGCGGTCACCGATGAGCAACGCATTTGCCACATCTTTTCTAAACTTGAGAGCCGCCAAAAATACACCCAACTTGAATCGCGTCGAAATATGGTTGATTAAAATTTTAATTGTACCTTAATTTTTATATTTATTGTTCTAAGAATTGAAATATGATGCATAAATAGTAGAAGGGGGTTGTTGAGGTCAACGACTTTAAAAACTGAAAATCTGGTATGTGCGGGACAAAAACACCAATATATGTATTACACTTTGACAACCGACTGTAAACATCGAAGATACAAAGAACAACTTATAAATACATGCAATGCTCTCGGTAAAATAAGAAAAAAACTAGTTTAACACTTTTTCTGCTGGGAAAATCGACATACTTCGTTAGGAAGAGTTTCATGGTTTTATGCGAGCTTTAATTTTCTGATATTAGAGTGGTACATTAGGGTAGTAGCAACTGAGATATGATGGGTAAGTACCAGAACGGGGTGCTTGAGCTCAATGACTTCAAAGACAAAAAAATCGGCCTCGTCGAGACAAAAACATCGATGTATCACACTTTAAAATCCGTTTATAAATGCAGAAGTTATATAGAAAAATGTAAAAGCGCGACCCCTACGTTCGGCATAAAAAAATAAAAAAATTTTTTTTGAAACTACCTTTCAATAATACTTCATATTCGAAGGTGTACGGCGAACTTTTTTTTTTTTACTTGTAACCTGGTACGCTCTAATGTATATGTATAAAAGAATACTTGGACAAACGATACGAAAGTAGTATAACAAACGAGTATAATAACACAGCCTTTTTGGAACAGAGTAGCGACCACATAATTCTGAAAGGGCAAGTTATGTAGACCATTTTTGCAGAATAAACTTATAGTTCAGCTGGTCTGAGTTTCTATTTACAGTGGATTAGACTGATAAAAAATCCGGTTTTTCTATGATGACGGATTTTCGGGTTTTTCGAACCGTGAATTTGAAAGTTTTCTTTTTCGTAAAAACCCGGCCCAACCGGTTTCATTCGGGTTTTTCTAAAACAGGAAAAAATAGAAAATTTTTATTATTTAAACTTAACGAAACATACAAAATTACAAATATTTCATTTTAAGGAAGTACATCTTGTTTTTATACCCTCCACCTCCAGAATGGGGGCATACTAACTTTGTCATTCCGTTAGTAACACCTTGAAATATCGTATAAGTAAAGTATATATATTCTTGATCGTCATAAAATTCTAAGACGATCTAGCCATGTCCGTCCGTCTGTTGAAAGCACGCTAGCATCTAAACGAGGAGCTAGAACGTTCAAATTTTCCATAAACACGAAATTCGGTGTGTATATTCCTCTAATTGAGTAGATACATAATATAAATATATTTTTCCAAATTCGAACTTTTAAGGGGTAAATGGGAATAGAGGGATAAAAATGGTACCAACCAAACGGCTGTCCCTAGAATAATCAAATTCTGTGTATACATTCCTATGATTGCATAGACACGTAAAATTCACGAATTTTTCAAAATGCGTACTTTTTGGGGTTAAAATGAAAAAGGGGATAAAAATAGTACCAATCAAAACACCGCAGCTAGAGTCATGAAATTCGGAGTATGCATTACCCTGACTGTGTAGACACGGAAAATAAATAGATTTTTCGAAATTCGTACTTTTTGGGGTAAAAATGGAAAAAGCGGATAAAAATAGTACCAACCAAATGACTAGCTTTGGCTACGTAGACATGGAAAATAAAAGGTTTTTTTCCAAATTCGCACTTTCAAGAGAAACAATGGGTACAGGGGGATAAAAATGGTACCAACCAAACGGCTACACCTAGAATAATGAAATTCGGTGTATACATTCCTCTGACTGCGTAGACACGAAAAATAATCGGATTTTACGAAATTCGTACTTTCAAGGGTTACAATGGCACAGAAGGATAAAAATAGTACCAACTAAACGACTACAGCTAGAATGATGAAATTCTAATTTTCAATATTTGTTTTGGTTTGGCAATATTAAAAAATTTATATTTTCCTGTAAAATTACTGCACTTCTACGAAAACATCCTTTGTGGAATGGAATCCATGGTGGAGGGTATATAAATTTTGGCCCGGCCGCACTTAACGCCGTTTTTACTTAGAACTTTCGAAAGTGCAATCTGTCATACAGGGCTCATGTTTTGACATTTATGATCAGAATATTCTGGAAAATCATCATGATTAGATTAACGCGTGAGCAACGCTACAAAATATTACGAATATACTTCGAAAAATCAGTCATCAATTCGTGAAATTTATAGACGCTTTCGTCATTTTATGGCACACATAATCAGTACGTGAACATTTTTGCGCAAAGATCTTGGCCTACCCCATGAAGATATATTTGGTGCAGAAAATTAAAAGCACGAGACCATGATATGCGATATTCTTTCATTTATTGGGCTCTACAGTAGTGTGTAATAAAAATCACGAATGCGTCTATACACGTAGGTCAATATTTATACTTGTAAGTCATTTCAATTTCATACAGCTGAAATATATACGGAATATGATAACATTACGGATTTTGATTACATAGCACCCTAAAAACGAGGACGAACGTCGCGAACGTAATTTTTGACTTCGGCTAAACACGAGTAAGTTTTTCTGAAAAGTGTCACCTAATCAAAAGCGTTCCGTGAAGCGTGCGGTAATATTAAAAGTGGAGAACAGAGATACAAGCCGAGCGATTTTAAGCCGAAAAGCCACCGCCGCATGTTTCTGCACAAGCCGCGCCGCCGCCTGCGTCAAATCTTACTACCAAAATAGACAAGGCACTTAAAATTACAAAACAAAATATAACTGTCGACTTAGACAACCTACTACTGTGACTACTTTGAATTTGGTATCCCACTATATGATGATGTCTATAGTATGTTGAATGATTGTATTTTGATTTGCATTTATATAAATCAATTCCAGTATGCGTCGCCATATGTTCCTATAAAAAACGATAAACAACAGCTATTCTACGTAAAGTGGGTGATTGGAAGGCTTTATGGTCATGGTGCACTTATGCTTCCTTTTATGATTATATTAAAGATGTTTCCCTTTGGACACTCTTGTGTATGACACAAAGCCACAAATCTCACACACATGTATATTTAGGACATGAAGTTGTCCTCCGATTACAATACTATTTGCACTGTTCGGACACTTTTGAAGCATGAACCTTTTTATTGTGCTTCTTACCATTCTTTGGAAGGATTGTGATATTCAAGATGTCTGGTCAAATATGCCTCACATGAAAAGCTGTGATTGCAAAAAAAATATTAAATTCATCCATATTATAAATTTCCCAAAAAATCATTGTATGGGATAATAATATGCAATTATGGGAACATTGGCTAAAATTAAGGAATATTGAACTACTTGCCAAAAAATAAAAGAAAATGTATTAAAAACCAATACAGGTTGTTCCTTCTCTTTTCTCAAAATTGTCAAATAAATAGGGTGATCGAATTAAAGAATGCGCCGGCAAATCGGCTGAAACTCTGGTGGAGAATTCTTAAGTCACACAGAAACAAGGATATTTACAATAATGGAAAACCGGTCGAGACAGACTTAACAATACCGGTTTACCCGGTTTTCTGAAAACCGTGATTTTTAAAAACCCGACGGTCGGTTTCAGTTGAAAAAACTGGTTGGCCCGGTTTTCGGGTTCGGGTTCGATCACTCTACAGTCGATCAAAGTTTTCCTTTTTTGGTCGAAGGGAGCAATATACTAAGCGAAAAAAGTATTGTATATTAATGTCTGAGAGCAGAGCCGTGCGCAAGGGGGGGGGGGGTGTTTGGGGCTTCAAACCGCCCAGAGAGGTTTCGAATATATACTTTTTAAAACCTTCTAGACTTTTTTAAGGTCTTTTTAAAATAACTCGTCTGAAATGGTTATTTAGCAGTAAAATCATGAAAACACGAAAATTAATTATAAAAAAGTGTAGATAAGAATCAGTATGATATCATAATGAAATCTAAAAGCATTCTTAATAAAAGCTTGATGCTTGAAGAGCGCTAAGATGTAACATTAGCGATGCGACATTTTTATGGAGCTGTATCTAAATCTGAACCGATGTGTCCTATTTTCATCACAGATGCAACAACAACGATTTCTGTTACTTCTAATGTTTTGGGAGTTGACAATCATAATACAAATCCATTTCGACAAACAAAGAAAACTGTTTGTTATATGTGATGACATGTTTACCGGAAACAAACTATTTTTTCCCACAAAAGAAACTCAAAAAAAAAATCGTTTCTACGTAATGCATCTTTTCTCTGCGTGTAGGTCTCTATTTTAAAATCTACTTTAAAGTTGCGAAACAAAAAGAAATGAGTTTTAACTTACTCAAATTTTTGTTATACTTCTCGCTTGTGTCAAATATTTTTCAGAGTTAGTATTTTTTTGTACATATGTAACAAGTATTATTCAAAAGAGAAACAACTAATTCAGTAACTTGGATCTACGTAGGAAGACGAAACTCTAAAACACCAATTATTTGGTTTTTTGGAAATAAAATTTCTAGGTGTTTCTTCTTGCATTTCATCGAGTACAAAAAACTGTTATAAAAATTAAGAAACATTTCCAAATATTTTTTATTTAATCGGAATACGCGTGTAAAGATTTTGAGTAAACATCCTGTTACTCATGTCCTATATAAATTAAAAACTCCAAAAATACATTAGACATCCTATTTAGACCCATACTTTGCCAAAAAGCATATCCAATTTTCTGCATTTATCATGAGGGCCTGAAGGGTTAAGCACCGAGTAATTTGATCGTTTTTTGTGTAATATTTCTTCAGAATATGTATCGAGGGCTTATATTCAAAAGTGGTTATGAACCATTTTCTCGAAAATGAGTTTTTGATGCCAAACTATTCTCAGATTTGGATGTCATCTATCATATAAATTTGGAAAAGAAAAGCCATTTTTTTTAATTTTCTGATTTGGCTATCACACTGCTAAGGAGTTTGCAGTCTGCTAAAATTGGCTGTTGTTAATTAAAATATAAAAATAAATAGATTTACTCCAGTTCAGTAAAAATTTCCTAAAAAGTTGGAAAAGTAACTAAGTATGAGTAAAGTTTCATTCTTTCAGAGTCATAGTAAATAGTTCATTTACTAGAAATAATATAATAGATTTTCTTGAAAACATTTCTTTTGATCTAATAAAAAATTCTTATAATTGAGTAAATTCATACTTTGTTATTTCCAAGCTTTTAAGTGAGAAAAAACTGAAATTTTTTGTATGGAAAAATTTTCATTTAGGAAATTTTAACTTAAAAATGTGTTTTTTCCTAAAATGAAGTTAAAATTTTTACTGAAATATATGCCGAGTTCTTCATACATTTAAGTATTAATCAACTTATAAAAAACATTTGAAATTGTTTACAAATTTCTTGAATATTAATCTAAGAAGCAATTCTCGTTCCTTTGCAGAGACTTATTTCTTAAATGCTTTAAGAATTATTGTAAACAACCACTGCGAGGCACCTCTCTTGCCTTCACAGCAATCATGGAGTAAGAGCTCAGCTCTTTATGGCAGAGGTATCATGAAACTTTTGAGAAATATTTCATGTTGTCATTATACACTCCACGAGAGTATTATGTCTTTGTGCATTTGTTTGTAACACCCAAAAGGAAACGAGATTCACCCATTGTTAATTATACCGATCGTCTCAGAATCACTTTCTGAGTCGATTTAGCAATGTCCATCTGTCTGTCTGTCTGTCTGTCCGTCCGTCCGTCCGTCCGTCCGTCCGTCCATCTATTCTTGTAATCACGATACAGGTCGCAATTGTAGACAGAACCAAATGAAACTTTGCACAACGATGTTTTTCGGGATAAGGACGAACGCTATTTAATTTGAAGAAAATCGGTTCAGATTTAGATATAGCCCCCATACGAATTTCACTCCCGATTTGACTCTTTTCACTCTAGATACCACATATTACAACAGATTTTCTTTAAAATTGGCAAAACATCTTATATTGTAACTAGAAACACCTGTGGTAAAAATGTTTTAGATCGGTTCAGATTTATATATAGCCCCCATACAAATTTCTCTCCCGATTTGACTTTTTCCGCTCTAGAGACCACATAATGTATCAGATTGCCTTCAGATTTGGTAAAACATCTTATATTTCCACTAGAAACACCCATTGTGAATATCGGTCAGATCGGTTCAGATTTATATATAGCTCCCATACAAATGTCGTTCCCGATTTGACATTTTCCGCTCTAGAAACCACATATTTCACTCAATTTGCTTCAAATTTGCACAGTGTCTTGTAATTGAAGTGGAAACAGTCATGGTGAAATTCGGTCAGATCGGTTCAGATTTAGATATAGCCCCCATACAAATGTCGTTCCCGATTTGACATTTTCCTCTGTAGAAACCACATATTGTACTCGATTTTCTTTAAATTTGGCACAACATCGTATAATCTTACTAGAAACACCTATGCAGAAATTGGGTAAGATCGGTTCAGATTTAGATATAGCCCCCATATAAATGTCGTTCCCGATTTGACATTTTCCTCTGTAGAAACCACATATTGTACTCGATTTTCTTTAAATTTGGCACAACATCTTATACTCTAACTAGAAACACCTGTGGCTAAAGCGGGCTAGATCGGTTCAGATTTAGATATAGGCCCCATACAAATGTCGCTCCCGATTTGAATTTTGCGCTCTAAAAACCATATATTGTACCCGATTTTCTTTAAATTTGGAACAACATCTTATAATCCAACTAGAAACACTATGCAGAAATTGGGTAAGATGGGTTCAAATTTAGATATAGTCCCCATACAAATATCGCTCCCGATTTGACTTTTGCCGCTTTAAAAGCCACATATTGTGCTCGATTTTCTTTAAATTTCGCACAACATCTTATAATCTAACTAAAGAAAACTATGGTGAAAGTGGGTAATTTCGGTTCAGATTTTAATATATCCCAAATTTAAATGTTGCTCCCATAAGTTTAACCGATTTTGGTCAAACTATACATTTTATTTTTCACCTATTTCGTTCCAGGTTTCAATATATCCTCAGACAAATGTCCTTTCCGATATAAAATTTTTTGTCAAACACATACATTTACAGGATACAAAAAACCTTCCCGTTTTCACTTTTTCACCGAATTGAATTGTATTCGGATTGAAAGTGGAGTGTATCATAGAGTCGGCCCCGCCCGACTTTAGCCTTTCCTTACTGGTTTTTTGTATCACTTTTGCAAAACCATTTGTTTGATTTTTTAGTTAAATTAAACTTATTTTAAGTTCACTTTTTTCCTTGTATCAAGTTTCTCAGTAAATTAAAAAATTACTTGTTTTAAGTAAAAAATCAGCAAAATTGACCTGAGTTTAAGTAAATATTTACTTGATTTTAGTAAAAAATTACTTACTTTTAGGAAAATTTTTAGTAAGATTTAGTAAAAATATATTTAGTTTGAGGAAAATTGTACTTAAATTAAGTAAAAATTTACTTGGTTTTAGGAAAAATTTACTTAGATTTAGTAAAAAATGTACTTGGTTTGGGGAAAAACTTACTGGAATTTTCCTCAGTTTGACTAAATATTTACTTGGTTTGAGGAAAATTGAACTAGAATCAACTTCAAAGCAGGTACTAATTTCAAGGAAAAGTTTGAACTAGATTTGAGGAAATTTTGCTTTAGCGCTATACGAAGTTCAATTTTCTTAAATTTTAGTTCATTTTAACTCATAGGGTTCACTTTTTTATGAGTGTAGATGAAAAGATCTTAACACCCTAGCTCCTCGCCTTCCTTTTTACTAGAAAATAAAAAAGTCCTTTCAAAAAGGATGTTTAAGGATTAAAATGTTCTACTTTCGAACCAAATATTTTTTATACACATACATGACTAGGAAACGTGACTTATAAAAATATTTATTAAAACTTTCCAATTTATCACCAGTTAAAGTCCTACTACACTTATACTTTGCAGCTGATGTTACCTATCTTTTGGTATTAATTATAAAGTTTCCTATGACGATAAGTACTTGTTTTAGAGGAAACATTGAAAAAAATCAGTTTTTTTGAAGGAGATTTTTAAGATTTTTTCCTTTTTGGACAGTAATACCAGCACTTGCCTCTAACTTTTTTTTCCTATTCCAAAACAATCAGAAGCAATTTTTTTATAATCGATACACCCTACAATGGAGGGTATCATATAGTCGTCCCCGCCCGACTTTAGTCTTTCCTTACATGCTTTTAAATATACTTATCTATATGAAATACTATCGTCTACGATATGATAGTGTATTAACCGAGTGTTGGTACAATTATCACCGAGTAAAAATGTATAAACCTGTAAGGTAAGTGGATAGTTATACATCGAAAAGCTAACCAAAGCAATAATAACAAAGCTAACCGAAGCAATATTATATTAAATATTGATAACATAATTGTAATTTGAGTGATTTCCATTTGGAATGATTGGAACGCCATCCGTAGCGTTCAATGGAATCATTGCAATATTTCGCAGACGTTATATTAGTTTACTAAAGCTGTAAACATTCAACTTTTAATTTGTAACTTGTATGTAGTATTAATGATTCTCGGCTTCAGGATTTGCCCGTGGAAAATGTCACAGCGACGAGGATCCCATTAAAACTGGGTAAATTCAATTTCTGTTAAATACATTGGTTGCTGAAAGTAAATTGTGACGTCTTGCTTACGTCGCGCGCTTACCGTGCGTACAAATCCAGGTCCAATTCTGGTGACCTGACATTTGACTTTATTCATTCATCTCACGTTTATGAGTTAAACGGCTTGTTTACGTATAAACCGTCGGCAGCACCACAGCATCATTTTCACTTCATTATTTTCAGAATTGACGTTCGTAGCAATTCCATCTCTTGTGTTCAAATAATTATTTTACGTTTTTTATATATTTCCTTTATATGCATTAATTATTCTTTATTTTTACCAAATATTTCCATTTCTGCGAAACGCCAAACAAACCGGTGCAGCACGTATAAATCTGATAGCGGCATAAGAGCATTTATGCGGTATACCAATAATCGTCTCCCACGCGGTGCAGATGGATACGAGATACGTGCAGCATCCGGACCATCCACATTGCCAAGGCAAAATTAATTTATTAATGCTCTTGAGGTAAGATATCGTATCATTTCCTATTTGTGGTGGTCATCACTAATTTTGGATGGGGTTTATGTTGGCTGCCATTAGAGTAGCGTCAAGAGGAACATGTGAAATTACATTCAACCGAGGCAATGCCAATGTCCGAAATCAGTGTCTATTTTCTTTCACTCACTCATTTTGCACTCATTACTTTTACTTCCCTTTCCGGATTCATTTAATTAGCTGCAATGTTGCTGTTATGCTGGTGACCGGCTTCATAGTCGATGGTATTGTGGTCATTGATTGGACTCTGCAGTTGCCACTGATGTTGCATATTCTATTCCTGGGCTTGGATCACAACCGTGTTATTGTGCACGAATTTATTGGTAAGTCTGCATAGTGAAATGCATGTATTTGCATTTTCTCGATAAGTATTGTATTGGTGTGGCGGAACACAATCATCATTTGACGGTGCCGAGAATATTGCTGAACAGCGAAAAGACAAAAATGGATTTGAGTTTGACGGTGCCATCATTGCCAGTGATTGCAAATTACTTTACTGGTATATAAGAGGAATTATTTCAGGCAGAAATGAATATTCATTAGAAATGAACAAGAAAACGTGGTACATGTGCTACATGGATTTACAACCTAAATTTAATATCACATAAAAAAGTGGAAGCTACTTTAAGTTTTTCCATTTTTATTGTGAAAAATTTCGAATAGGCAAATGAATGGAAACAACTTTATGATGTTTTTCCTTAAAGCAGCCTAACCTCGTATGATAAATTTAGCTTGTGTCACCACACCACACCAGCCTTTGCTTCTCGATCAGCCTCAGCAACAACAACGTCTTTGTATGCTTTGTAACAATATCAAACTTCCTATATATGTGGCCATTTCAAATTTTAAATTTGAACTACCGATTACTTTTGATTTTGAAAGGTAGAATAACATTCATTTTTATTTTCAGGTTTATATTTATTTGACATTTACAAAATGGGACGCTCAAATAAAATTGTGAAATATTAAAAACTTACTTCCAAAGTAGCGAGTCTTTACCGCAAACTGTGTGTGTGTTTTCAGATGAAGCTCATTTTCACCTCGGTGGCTATGTTAATAAGCAAAATTGCCGCATAGGGAGTTCAGAGAACCCACATGTGACTATTGAGAAGAAGAATTGAGAAGGTAGGTATAAAGTTATTGAGAATCGAATAATCAGCCGAAATTATATCAATTGGCCGCCTCGGAGCTGTGATTTGAGCTCTTTTGATTATTTTCTGTGGGAAACCTTTAAGGATAAATGGTACGCAAACCATCCGGAGACAATTGAAGCGTTGACACATGAAATCGAAGTTGCCATTGAAGAGATTCGAGTCGGAACAAGTGCCCGTATTTGTCACTCATTGTATGCTGCACTATGTGGATATATCAGCTCCTGAAGCTCCGACTATTAATTGCGATTTGTTGAGAACAATTGGAAAATATTTGGGGGTGTGACACGATTATTACTTGAAAAACAAAATGGATTCTTTAAAAATTCTCAAACGGATTGTCACTCACACTCCAGAGGACAAACAGAGGACAATCAGCAATTCTCCAAGACACAGCGCATCCCTGGACGTTCCAGAGCCTGGTCAGAGGGTGTTTGTGTGTGTTGTGGATCTGCCAAAATCGCCAGTGTTCAGTAGGAAGATTTTTATACACTCCACGAGAATATTATGTCTTTGTGCATTTGTTTGTAACACCCAAAAGGAAACGAGATAGACCCATTGTTAATTATACCGATCGTCTTAGAATCACTTTCTGAGTCGATTTAGCAATGTACGTCTGTCTGTCTGTCCGTCCGTCCATCTATTCTTGTAATCACGATACAGGTCGCAATTGTAGACAGAACCAAATGAAACTTAGCACAACGATGTTTTTCGGGATAAGGACGAACGCTATTTAATTTGAAGAAAATCGGTTCAGATTTAGATATAGCCCCCATACGAATTTCACTCCCGATTTGACTCTTTTCACTCTAGATACCACATATTTTAACAGATTTTCTTCAAAATTGGCAAAACATCTTATAGTTCAACTAGAAACATCTGTGGTAAAAATGGGTCAGATCGGTTCAGATTTATATATAGCTCCCATACAAATTTCGCTCCCGATTTGAATTTTTCCGCTCTAGAAACCACATATTTCACTCGATTTGCTTTAAATTTGGCACAGTGTCTTGTAATTGAAGTGGAAACAGCCATGGTGAAATTCGGTCAGATCGGTTCAGATTTAGATATAGCCCCCATACAAATGTCGCTCCCGATATGACTTTTTCCGCTCTAGAAACCACATATTTCACTCCATTTGCTTCAAATTTAGCACTGTGTCTTGTAATTGAAGTGGAAACAGCCATGGTGAAATTCGGTCAGATCGGTTCAGATTTAGATATAGCCCCCATACAAATGTCGCTCCCGATTTGACTTTTTCCGCTCTAGAAACCACATATTTCACTCCATTTGCTTCAAATTTGGCACAGTGTCTTGTAATTGAAGTGGAAACAGCTATGGTGAAATTCGGTCAGATCGGTTCAGATTTAGATATAGCCCCCATACAAATGTCGCTCCCGATATGACTTTTTCCGCTCTAGAAACCACATATTTCACTCCATTTGCTTCAAATTTAGCACTGTGTCTTGTAATTGAAGTGGAAACAGCCATGGTGAAATTCGGTCAGATCGGTTCAGATTTAGATATAGCCCCCATACAAATGTCGCTCCCGATTTGACTTTTTCCGCTCTAGAAACCACATATTTCACTCCATTTGCTTCAAATTTGGCACAGTGTCTTGTAATTAAAGTGGAAACTGCTATGGTGAAATTCGGTCAGATCGGTTTAGATTTAGATATAGCCCCCATACAAATGCCGCACAAATGTCGCTCCCGATTTGACTTTTTCCGCTCTAGAAACCACATATTTCACTTAATTTGCTTTAAATTTGGCACAGTACCCTATAACCGAACTGAAAACAGCTATGGTGAAAATCGGTCAGATCGGTTCAGATTTAGATATAGCCCCCATACAAATGTCGCTCCCGATATGACTTTTTCCGCTCTAGAAACCACATATTTCACTCCATTTGCTTCAAATTTAGCACCGTGTCTTGTAATTGCAGTGGAAACAGCCATGGTGAAATTCGGTCAGATCGGTTCAGATTTAGATATAGCCCCCATACAAATGTCGCTCCCGATTTGACTTTTTCCGCTCTAGAAACCACATATTTCACTCCATTTGCTTCAAATTTGGCACAGTGTCTTGTTATTAAAGTGGAAACAGCCATGGTGAAATTCGGTCAGATCGGTTTAGATTTAGATATAGCCCCCATACAAATGTCGCACAAATGTCGCTCCCGATTTGACTTTTTCCGCTCTAGAAACCACATATTTCACTCCATTTGCTTCAAATTTGGCACAGTGTATTGTAATGAAAGTGGAAACAGCCATGGTGAAATTCGGTCAGATCGGTTCAGATTTAGATATAGCCCCCATACAAATGTCGCTCCCGATTTGACTTTTTCCGCTCTAGAAACCACATATTTCACTCGATTTGCTTTAAATTTGGCACAGTATCCTATAACCGAACTGAAAACAACTATGGTGAAAATCGGTCAGATCGGTTCAGATTTAGATATAGCCCCCATACAAATGTCGCTCCCGATTTGTCTTTTTCCGCTCTAGAAACCACATATTTCACTCAATTTGCTTCAAATTTGCACAGTGTCTTGTAATTGAAGTGGAAACAGCCATGGTGAAATTCGGTCAGATCGGTTCAGATTTAGATATAGCCCCCATACAAATGTCGCTCCCGATTTGACTTTTTGCGCTCTAGAAACCACATATTTCACTCAATTTGCTTCAAATTTGGCACAGTGTCTTGTAATTGAAGTAGAAACACCTATGGTGAAATTCGGTCAGATCGGTTCAGATTTAGATATAGCCCCCATACAAATGTCGCTCCCGATTTGACTTTTTCCGCTCTAGAAACCACATATTAAACTCGATTTGCTTCAAATTTGGCACAGTACCCTATAATTGAAGTGCAAACAGCTAGTGAAAATCGGTCAGATCGGTTCAGATTTAGATATAGCCCCCATACAAATGTCGCTCCCGATTTGACTTTTTCCGCTCTAGAAACCACATATTAAACTCGATTTGCTTCAAATTTGGCACAGTACCCTATAATTGAAGTGGAAACAGCTAGTGAAAATCGGTCAGATCGGTTCAGATTTAGATATAGCCCCCATACAAATGTCGCTCCCGATTTGACTTTTTCCGCTCTAGAAACCACATATTTCACTCGATTTTCTTTAAATTTGGCACAGTACCCTATAATTGAAGTGGAAACAGCTAGTGAAAATCGGTCAGATCGGTTCAGATTTAGATATAGCCCCATACAAATGTCGCTCCCGAGTTGACTTTTTCCGCTCTAGAAACCACATATTTCACTCGATTTTCTTTAAATTTGGCACAGTACCCTATAATTGAAGTGGAAACAGCTAGTGAAAATCGGTCAGATCGGTTCAGATTTAGATATAGCCCCCATACAAATGTCGCTCCCGATTTGACTTTTTCCGCTCTAGAAACCACATATTTCACTCCACTTGCTTCAAATTTGGCACAGTACCCTATAACTGAACTGGAAACAGCTATGGCGAAAATCGGTCAGATCGGTTCAGATTTAGATATAGCCCATACAAATGTCGCTCCCGAGTTGACTTTTTCCGCTCTAGAAACCACATATTTCACTCGATTTTCTTTAAATTTGGCACAACATCTTATAATTCAACTAAAAACATCCATCGTGAATGTGGGTAAGATTTAGGAATACATTTTTTATATATATACAAATCTTGCTCCCAAATGTTTAACCGATTTTGTCCAAACTTTACATATTATATTTCATCTATAAACATACATAGTGAATGAGTGTCACATCGTTCCATGTTTCAATATACCCCCATGCAGATGTCCTTACCGATTTAAAATTTTTTGTCAAACACATACATTTACATAATTCAAAAATCCTTCCCGATTTCACTTTTTTACAGAATTGAATTATAATAGGATAGCAAGTGGAGTGTATCATATAGTCGGCTCCGTCCGACTTTAGACTTTCCTTACTTGTTTTTTTTTTGTAAAAACCTATAATTCTAAATTATTCTCTTATTCTTATTATTTTGCAATAAAAAACACTTTCATCAAATGACCTTCGAAAATTTCTCATCGATTTAACTGAAGGTTAAGAAGAGGGTTTATAGGGGATGCTATAATAATATCCTTATCTTTAGCAAATACATTATATTGTCTGTGAAAAAAGTAATGTTAATAGATCCTGAATAAGTTTACAAGAAATATGAGTTTTTAGTTGAAAGATCATTTATTGTCCAATAACACTGTTTAAAAGTCCAAAAACTCTGGAAAGTGATATTAGTTTTCTTGAAGGTATTGTCGAGCAGAACAATAATCTGTATTTGAAATTTGCCAGACACCACCAAAATCTTGAGTTACGTATAAATCGGATTTGAAAAGAAGACACCTGGAGCTTTTGATCGATATCAACATCACAGGAGGAGCGACATTTGTATCGGGGCTATATATAAATCTGAACAGAGATGTTTCTAGTTAAAATATAAGTTATTGTGCCATGACATGGCTATATCGATTCAAAACGTTATTTTAAACCGATCGATATACTGAACAATGGGTCTATCTCGCTTCTATTATGGTGTTACAACCAAATACACAAAGAGAAGGGTATAAATTAGAGATGGATGCTACTCACGTGAATTGCGTGAATCACGCGTGATCGTGAGCAAAATTTATTTTACTCACGTGAGCGTGCGTGAACGTGAGTCAATAATCACTCACGCGCCCATCTCTAGTATAAATACACGGCAAAGCATTATTTTAGGGCTTTTAGAGCGTTTAACACATAGGGACGAAATATTGAACAACCCGTCATTAAACAATCAAAATAGTATTCCTGAATGGTGCAATTTTTCACATGCTTGGAAGAGAGTTTTTTCCAGAAGAAATTTTTAAATAATTGACAAATGTACAATTATATATCGATTGCAAAAATATTTTGCGTAGTGATAGTGCTCGTGAATATCTACGAAAAATGTGTTTGTATTTTTAACGTTTCGGACCAGTAATAAGGGTCGGATTTTCACAGTAATTAAAATTTCACATTATTACATTTCTTAGAAATTTATAAATAAACTTATGAAAATTGGCGTACGTGTGTTACGTCCATTAGAAGTTTTACTCTTCTTAAAAAAAAACTTCCAAAACAGGTCTCAATTTTTCTCATTTGAAAAATATCCTTCAATTGTTTAATATTCTGGAGGATATTTATAAGCATATTTTCTGCGTAAATTAAGCATATGTATATTTGATATGCACGCAAAACTGAATTTGTTGTGGCAATAGTAGCCTAAACACGACATTTGACTTATATCGGAGAAAAAATTAAATTTGCAAATAAGCTCACTGCCTTTTTACGACACTCACCATAGGAAGGAGCTACATGCAGGTTGACATCATCCCAATGGAGTGTATTTATTCTTGGTCGTCGTCGTAAAATTGTAAAGATTCTTGTCACACAGTTTGGAAAATTGGCCCATTACTCGGAAACCCTTTTTAACTATTTTGATTATCCTACTTAGGAAAAATGTTTAGATTTATATGGTAAAATAAGTAGAGTTTTTACATGAAAATCAATATGAGTTATTTGATATGTAATCTCCTAAGACATCGAAGTCCTTTAGCAAAAGTAAGAAAACCATCATCCTCACATAATGACAAGTGATCAAGACAAGATATGTCGATCGATTATATTTCCTCTTCTTCGTCTCCTAAGCGACAGCAGTTTACAGAGTGTTCGACCAAATGCCACAGTGAGCAGTGGCTCTATTTATTGAAATAACTAAATGAAATAATACAGGTATAAAGAGTAAACGAAATAAAACAAGTAAGGAAAGGCTAAAGTCGGGCGGGGCCGACTATATAATACCCTACACCACTTCCTGCGTATATACCTCGCTCTGATTACTAAACCATGGGTGAAATTTTATGTAGTTCATATAAATTATACAGTTACTATAAATTCATCTTTAGTCAAACTTAACAAATATGGTAAATAATTGATTCAATTTTCCGGCAGACAAATACAAATTATACATATATATATATATATATATAACAGCGCTGGTTCAAAACATAGGCCTATATATTTCTCATTCACGCTAGGTATTCATAGTTGAAATATATCATGATTCGATGTAAGACGTAGTTTCTAGAGCTGTATTAGAGTAGAATGGGGCCCCATTTGGGTTATTCCAAAGTGTGGACACATATATTTGACTTTGTATTCTTAGTTGAAATATAATATAATCTGCAAAATTTGAAAAAAAAAAATCCGATGTAAAATTTGCGTTCTTGAGGGGTAAAAATTTAAATAGGGCCATTTGTAGGGGCTCTACATTAAAAAGTGGTTCAATATAGATCACTTTCAAAGTATGTATTCCTAGTTGAAATATGACATGATATGCAAAATTAAATCGAGATCTAATGCACGATGTTGGTTGTAGAGATGTAATAGAGTGGAATGGGGGCCCAATTTGTATGGGAGTTATACCAAATATGGACCCATATATATGACTTTCATAATATGTCTTCTTAGTTGAAATATAATACAAAATGCAAAATTTGATAAACTTCCGATGTAAATTGTGGGTCCTAGAGGGGTAATAATAAATATAAGGGCGCTACATTCAAAAGTGGGCCCATATAGATCACTTTGATTCTTAGTATGAAATATGAATATAATACAATCTGCAAAGTTTGAAAAACTTTCGATGTAAAATGTGGGACCTAGAGAGGTAATTATTCAAACGGGGCCCACTTGTAAGAGCGCTACATTAAAAAGTGGGCCTTTATAGATCGCTTTCAAAGTAGGTATTCTTAATTGAAATATAACATGATCTGCAAAATTTTATGAAGATCCAATGTAAGATGTGGGTTCTAGAGCGATAATAGTGTAAACTGGGGGCCCATTTGTATGGGGGCTATACAAAAACATTGATCTGGCTTTCAAAATACGTGTTTCTAGTAATATCCGATGTAAAATGTACATTTTAGAGCAGTAAAATTGTAAATCTGAGGTACGTTTGTATGGGAGCTATATCAAACCATGATCCCTTGTGGTCCACTTTTCCGTGGGCTGTTTCTAGTTCAAATATAACACGATCCTGAAAATTGTGTCATGATGTTATGTAAAATGTGTATTCTATAGCAGTAATAGTTCAAATTATAGGGATATTTGTATGGAGGCTATATCTAAATCTGAACCGATTTCCTTCAAATTCAATGCCAATCGTCCTTGGCCAAAAAAGTAACCTCTGCCAAATTTCATCACAATCGGACAACAATTGTGACCTGTAGAGTGGGAACAAGCTTAGATGGACGGACGGACAGACAGACATCGTTTAATCGATTCAGTATACTTAAAGGTGGGTCTAGCTCAATTATTTCTTGGCGTTACAAACATTTGGCTCGAAACTACCTTATAATACCCTAGTCCACAATCGGGTTAACGAAATATAATTTAATAATCCTAGTTAACAGACGAAATCAATTCAATAAATAAATAAAATATAATGCACCAAACAGATTTAATTGTAATGAATGAAAATCCTTATGACATTTTTCAATATCTGTGCAATTCTTTTAACATTGTTACACCCAACGTAAAGATGTATTCATCACATTGAAAACAAAAAATAAGCCAACTATTATTGTCAAATTATTTTCACTGCAAGACAGAAACTTTATTTTAAAAACGATTTCCAGCGTTCATCGAGAATGATGGCTTAGGAATAGCACAGAAAACAGACTTGCTGTCAATTATATTGGGTGAATTGACACTTATGGTGACAAGGTGTAGTGTCACAAACTCACCCTGGGCCGAAAACAATTCTTAATCGTTTCCAAAATTTAGCTTGCTGCAGTAATTGATAACAATGTCCGACAGACGCATATACGTCCCCAAAAACCACTGATTTTTCTTCATATACTGCTGAAGACAGTAAGATTTTTTCTCGTAAAAAGCTAAAACTACATATTTTGTGTTCTGTGTTTTCTAAATTAATATTTGCAATACCAAATACTTTCACCGCCTTTCATCGGATGATGATCGAAAATTTCTCATGGAATTCTTTAAGGGTTAAATAGAATTCCGGATGCTATAAACTATCCTTTTCTTTATTGTATCATGTTTTCATGGTACAATAATTTCATGTAGTGTTGCTCGAACAGCTGATTTCCACTAGAGTATTATGTCTTTATGCATTTGTTTGTAACATCCAAAATGAAGCGAGATTGACCCATTGTTAAGTATACCGATCGACTTAGAATCTCTTTTGAATCGATTTAGCCTGTCCGTCTATCCGTCCGTCCATATATACTTGTAATCAAAGTACAGGTCGCAATTATTGTCCGATCCGAACAAAAATTGTCACAGGTAAGTTTTGTGACCCAAGGACTATTTAATTTGAAAGACATCGGTTCAGATTTAGATATAGCCCCCATACAAATGTCACTCCTAATTTGATTTTTTTCGCTCTAGAAACACCATATTTCATTAGATTTTCTTCAAATTTGGCACTGTTTCTTATAATTCAACTAGAAACATCTGTGGTGAAAGTGGGTCAGATCGTCTCAGATTTAGAAATAGCCCCATAAAAATTTCGGCCTCCTATTAACTTTTTGCGCTCCAGAGATCACATATTTTTATCGATTTTCTTCAAATTTGCCAGAATAACTTGTATTTCAACTGGAAACATTATGGTAAATTATCATAAAAATGTCGCTCCCATTTAACTTTTTCTGCTCTAGAAACGATATATTTAAACCAATGTTCTGTAAATTTGGCAAAACTAGAAAAACCTATAATGAAGGTGGTCCAAATCTTTTAAGGTTTTAATACAATCCTCATATAAATGTTAACTTTTTTCTCTCAAGGCATTACAGATTTTGATCTCATTTAGCAGAACACGTTATATGTCAGCTGGAAACATTCATTGTGAAAGTAAAGGGTGATTTTTTAAGAGCTTGATAACTTTTTTTTTTAAAAAAACGCATAAAATTTGCAAAATCTCATCGGTTCTTTATTTGAAACGTTAGATTGGTCCATGACATTTACTTTTTGAAGATAATTTCATTTAAATGTTGACCGCGGCTGCGTCTTAGGTGGTCCATTCGGAAAGTCCAATTTTGGGCAACTTTTTCGAGCATTTCGGCCAGAATAGCCCGAATTTCTTCGGAAATGTTGTCTTCCAAAGCTGGAATAGTTGCTGGCTTATTTCTGTAGACTTTAGACTTGACGTAGCCCCACAAAAAATAGTCTAAAGGCGTCAAATCGCATGATCTTGGTGGCCAACTTACCGGTCCATTTCTTGAGATGAATTGTTCTCCGAAGTTTTCCCTCAAAATGGCCATAGAATCGCGAGCTGTGTGGCATGTAGCGCCATCTTGTTGAAACCACATGTCAACCAAGTTCAGTTCTTCCATTTTTGGCAACAAAAAGTTTGTTAGCATCGAACGATAGCGATCGCCATTCACCGTAACGTTGCGTCCAACAGCATCTTTGAAAAAATACGGTCCAATGATTCCACCAGCGTACAAACCACACCAAACAGTGCATTTTTCGGGATGCATGGGCAGTTCTTGAACGGCTTCTGGTTGCTATTCACTCCAAATGCGGCAATTTTGTTTATTTACGTAGCCATTCAACCAGAAATGAGCCTCATCGCTGAACAAAATTTGTCGAACCGAACATTTCGAACCGAACACTGATTTTGGTAATAAAATTCAATGATTTGCAAGCGTTGCTCGTTAGTAAGTCTATTCATGATGAAATGTCAAAGCATACTGAGCATCTTTCTCTTTGACACCATGTCTGAAATCCCACGTGATCTGTCAAATACTAATGCATGAAAATCCTAACCTCAAAAAAATCACTTTATAGTTGACAGAAAAACAGAAAACCCCGGTTTTCGGTCTCGGGTTTGATCGCTCTAGGTTTGAGGGCATATTTTAGACTTAGGGATATGATTATGAATACCAACAGAACCTTTAAAAAATTATATTTAATTTATGGTGATGTTTGATTGTAAAGCAAGTACTGCTTATTATTCATGGTTTTTTCTTTGGCCTAAATACGAGAAAGCGGATAGCTGACATTATCGATCAATCATCCTGGCAACATAAGTCGGCTCAAATAAGGCTGAATGTATTTGAGATTACACACGACACGGCAATCAGCGTTATATGGGTGGATGAACCCACAGGCTTACCGTCATTCATCCAACAATTTGCCCATATCACCATCCATTCTGGTAGAAGAACTCACCTTTAATGACGAAATGAAATTGATTGGAAACATGATTTGATACCCAGCCACCTACACCGCACTCCGTTGTTCCAATTTAATCCTTCAAAAGCTACTTACTTAGCAAAAATAAAACTTGTGTGTGGAAACATTAGGGTTTATTGATGAAACTGTAAAAAATTCAATGACACAAAATCAATAAAAACAACTGTGATCGCATACAGCACCATCACAATTAAAAGTGGACCGCATCGGTCCATGTTTTGACGTAGGTCCATAAATGTTTTACTATTTCGCATACACTGTGTGCTGCTATTGTTATTCAGTTTTTGACAGGTTTAACACTTTCAATCCACTGTCAACGACCGGGTGGTTGTGGTTGCACAAGGAGAGAGTTACCTGGAACAGAAAAAAGGTAAAATTTCAGGAAATAATGATTTCTTTTTTGCAAATAACCAAATTAATGAAACTGCCATTAGGCAGACAGGGTAAACACCTCGAGAAAAACAAACATTTCGTATGTCTTGTTATTTGCATAAGGAACAGACATCTTATATTTATATAGAAGAAAAGGAGCAGGTTCTTAATTAAAATATTACATTTCACATAGAAACAATACAAAACCAAATATAAAATGCATATCAAATTTGCTTGTTGGAAGACAAACAAATCCCGCCTTTGTTCATTGTCTAATTGGGGATCTCTGCAGCAAAAAACAGGTAAAAATTCGTTAAGTTCATCGGGGCCGAATCTTCGTGCATTCCACGAACATAGAAGTGCACTACCATTGTGTGATGATTCATTATTATAATATTAATAGTTCTCTACTATATATAAATATAAAAAATAATAAAATAAAAGTGTAATCGAAAAGTGAACGCTGGGCAGCAATCTTCAAAAATATGCCCTAACTATTATTAGGTAGAAACAATTTCCCTCGACTCCGATTATTCCCATTTTCCCAATTTTTTTATTCCAGCTACAGCCCAAATGCCTGTACCATTTTGATAGGAAAAGTTCTAATACTGAAGATTCAATATGTTTCAGAATGGAATATAAGCAACTAATTTCATAGTTTTGGTCACAACCCTTTGCCTGATGCCCATTTCATTCATTTTTCCATTTTGACCCTAAAAGTACGAATTTAGCTTTAGCCGCTTGACTGGTGCCAAATTTAATCTTATTTAAATCCTGAAGGCACAAAAGATCTATTTTTCCGCGTCGCAGCCGTTGGTCGATACCATTTTTATCCCCATTCGCCCAGTTTTCCGCCTGAAATTAAAAAATTTAATAAAAACATGTTTGTTTCTCATATTCACAGTAAGATGAATGTATATACCGCATTTTATGATTTCAACTTCTGCGGTTTGGTTGGTACCATTTGTATCCCTCTTTTTGCATTTTTAACCTTAGAAGTACGAATTTTTGAAAAGCCTCTTTTTTTACGTATCTATTTAATTATATGGATGTACATTCCAAATTTCATGTTTCTAACTGTTGTTGTATTATTGGTACCATTTTGATCCCTTTTTGTCCCATTTCGCCCGCTAAAACTTTTATTTACTTTTTGGTACATTTTGCTACAAGAGGAAATGAAAAACAATTGCTTCAATAGCATAGTGCTACAAAAAAGAATGAAGGAGAAAACTCTGGGAAGTGGTAGTTTTTTCTGGTGGGTATTGTCGGGCTGAACAGAAATCTGTATTTCAAATATGCCAGACACCCCCAAAATCTTGAGTTACGGTAAAAACCCGGATTTTCATACCTTTGCACACATATAAGCCTGTAACTTTTTTGGTTATCAACCGCTGTTAATTTCTGTTTTGCGCAATAATTTGTTTGGTAACCGTACCACAAGTAAATTATTTAAGTAACGCATTTAGTAAGGAGTAAAACGCTGCTTTGTCTTAAAAAACCCGTCAGTAATTGACTGAGTTATTGAAGTTTTTATACATAACTTCGCTTTCAAGCTATAAGATTAACAGATATAAGATAAGATTATGGCTGCATCCATTTCAGCAGATTGATGGTAAATTTGTACACTGTTATTTTGATCCCTTAGAAGTACGAATTTCGAAAAATCCTCTTTTTTGCACGCCTATGCAGTCAGAAGAGTGTTTACACTGAATTTCATGACTCTAGCTACAGCCGCATGATTGGTACCAATTTTATACCATTTTGTTCCTAAAGGTACGAATATCGAAAGATAACTTTATTTCTCTTGTCAACGCAGTCATAGAAGTGTACTCATTTTTTTGGTACAATTTTTATCCCCCTTCCTCCCATTTTCCGTCTAAAAGTACAAATCTCCAAAAATTCCTTTATGTTTTGCGTCTACACATATCAGTCGCTAATTTTTATACCCTACACCACTTCGTGGACTAGGTTAAGTTAGTTTCGCGCCAAATGTTTGTAACACCAAGAGATAACCGAGTTAGACCCACCTTTAAGTATACGGATCGGCTTAGTCAATCCGTCCGTCCGTCTGCTGTCCATGTAAGCTTGTTCGCACTCTACAGGTTACAATTGTGGTCCGACTGTCATGAAATTTGGCAGAGGTTACTTTTTTTGGCCACGGACGATTGGTATTGAATTTGGATCTTACATTGGATCTTGGTAAAATGTTCAGCTATATGGGTCCAAGTTTTGGTATAGCCCCCATATAAATGGTTACCAGTTTACACTATTATCGCTCTAAAACCCACATTTTACATCGGATCGTGACAAAATTTTCAGGATGATGTTATATTTGAACTAGAAACAGCTAATGCGATATTGATATAGCCCCCATACAAATGTACTTCCGATTTACACTATTACTGCTCTTAAATGCACATTTTACATTGGATCTTGATCAAATTTCCCACATCATATTATATTTCAACTAGAAACACCTACTATAAAAGTCAACTGTCCATGATTTGGTATAGCCCCCATACAAACGGGCCCCCAGTTTACACTATTTTCGTTTTAAAACCCACATCTTACATCGGATCGTGACATGTTGGATTTGAACTAGAAACAGCTAAAGCGAAAGTTGGCTACTTGGGTCCATGTTTTGATATAGCCCCCACACAAATGTACCTCCGATTTATACGATTACTATTTTAAAATGCACATTGATCAAATTCCCCACATCATGCTATTTTTCAACTAAAATCACGTGCTATGAAATCCAACTATATGGGTCAATTTTTTGATTTAGCACCATACAAACGGCCTTCAGTTTATAGTAAAAGTCACATTTAGATAGGATTTTGATAAAAGTTTGCAGATTATGTTATATTTCAACTAAGAATACCTACTGTGAATGTGATCAATATGGGTCCACTTTTTGGTGTAGTCCCCTTAAAATGCGCCGAAAGTTTTAGTCTTACCATTCTAGAACCCACATTTTGCATCAGAAGTTGCAGATCTTTGTTATGTAGGAATGCATCAGTTCTTGATAAAAATTTGCAGATCATGTTATATTTCAGCAAGGAATACCTATATAGTCCCTTACAAATGTCCCCACAATTTGTCCTATTGCCGCTATAAAATCTTCATGTGTCATCGGATCTTGATCAAAATTCCCAGACCATGTTATAATTAATCTCGGAATACCTACCGTAAAATTTGACCACATGGGCATGTGTTTAATGTTTCAGTTAGGAACAATTACAGTAAAAGTGATGCATGACGCCGTTCATATGTTCCTTTCGATTTGTCTGCATAAGACTTAAGTATAGTCTTAAGTACTGTCATTCTTAATGAAAAGGATTTTATATTTTCCCAATGAGACAGAAGGCGCAACAAGATAGGGAAATGAAAAACTAAAAATGCCAAGAAACTCCATTTTGCCTATAGTTTCTTACCTATATCATCCGGTTCAAGTGTAAAGATTTTTTTAATAATTGTCGTACGGTGTAATAGTACAAAAAAAATTAATTTTGTACAATCACAAACACAACTCCACAGTCGCCACAGGCGGACAACCAGACAAACACGTCTGCACAGCTCGTCTTCTGAAACATATGTCCAAACACAGTTACAAATGTTCTTCCCAACTTCACTTTTAACACTGACCTCTTAACTCTTTTTTATTGTTACTTTGTGTTAATAAATTAATGAAGAAATTATCGTTCTGATGATTTTTCATTGAAATTGCTTTTAGTTTTACAAATAGTATTTAAAACATAAAATAATACGAGATTATCTAAAATTTCCGAATTTCAATAAATTACGATATGTTCATGATAGGATCAAATGTATTTTGAAGTGTTCAAAGGGGACTTCATAAAGTATTTCCCTGGTCACATATTTGACAGTGGTACGTGCTAAAATATTAGCAACAAAAGAGCGTAACTTGACGTGTCAAAAGTAGAAGTTAGTTTTTTTCAGAGAAGTGCGAACTGCGTCCGATTTTTTGATAAAACTTTTTTATTAATTAATTATTTATAATTAATAACTATTTAAACACTAAACAATAAAACATTTTTTACAGATTTTCTAGTTTTTTCCACCCGATGAACACCGCAGCGTATGATGAATATTCTATGATTTCATTTGCTAATATCACTCATACGTACCAGTACAACTTTACCAATAGCTTTCATCTTAAAACAAGTAAGGAAAGGCTAAAGTCGGGTGGGGCCGACTCTATGATACACTCCACTTTCTATCCGAATACAATTTAATTCGGTGAAAAAGTGAAAACGGGAAGGTAAATGTAAATGTATGTGTTTGACAAAAAATGTTAAATCGGAAAGGACATTTGTATGAGGGTATATTGAAATCTGGAACGAAATAGGTGAAAATGTATAGTTTGGCCAAAATGGGGTAAACATTTGGGAGCAACATTTGTATTTGGGCTATATCTAAATCTGAACCGGTCTTACCCACTTTCACCATAGGTTTTTTTACTTGGATTATAAGCTGTACCAAATTTAAGGAATATCGAGTACAATATGTGGTTTCTAAAGCGGCAAAAGTCAAATCGGGAGCGACATTTGTACGGGGGCTATATCTAAACATGAACCGATCTTACCCACTTTCTGCATAGGTGTTTCTATTTAGATTATAAGATGTTGTGCCAAATTTAAAAAAAATCGGGTACAATCTGTCGTTTCTACAGCGGAAAATGTCAAATCGGGAGCGACATTTGTATGGGGGCTATATCTAAATCTGAACCGATCTTACCTAATTTCTGCATAGGCGTTTCTAGTTGGATTATAAGATGTTGTGCAAAAATTTAAAGAAAATCGGGTACAATATGTCGTTTCTAGAGCGGAAAATGTCAAATCGGGAGCGACATTTGTATGGAGGCTATATCTAAATCTGAACCGATTTGCCTCAAATCGGTTTAGAAAAATAATATAAAAATAGTTGTTTTTTTATTTCAAACATATGAATACGCATAGGAGTTGCTTTTCTGGGGCTACTGTTGTTTGATGATGGTTCATCGGGTTCATTTTGCTCTAGCTCTATGCTCAATTTTTTTATCGCCGTCCTTAGGGTTACACTATCTTCAGAGTGAAGGTTTTTAAATCTGGGCGCAAGTAGCTCGGCAGTGGCAAAAAATCAAGTTTTTTATTTCATAGAACCTTTTATGAAACTGGCGGCATTTTTGTCAACTGTCTCATGCTCGAATTTTCCTTTTAATAAATATATAAAATTTACTATACGGGTCAAAATATAATTTCTATACAGTCTTGTGGTTCTAAGTAACAGGATGTAACTTAAAATCATTATACTGCAGATATCGATTACACAAAAAAATACTCAAAATTAAAATATTGATTACAGACCAAAAAAAAATGCAAACGAAAAAAACTAAAAAAAAATACTTTTAAATGTTTCTTTATTTTAAAAATCTTTGTTATATATCACTTCGAATAACAAAGACAGATTGTCTTGTACTCAAAGAAATCCAATAAAAATAAGAAGATTTTCTAAACAATTTCGAATTTCAAGAAACTCAAAAAACATCTATACAAAACATCGAAACAAAACATCGATGTCAATAAAACATCGGTACTACAATATCGATGTAAAAAGTAATCGACGTTTTCACAAAACATCAAATATGGAAAGCCATTTGTTTCAGAACTATATCACACCACATCGTTCGAACCGAGAGCGACATTTTATGGAAACTGTATACATTAGGATGGGTCACGATAGTAAATTACAGCGGCCACCACCCCAGAAAAGATGATTGGATAGTTTAATGATGATCTGCAATATATTTCGTCACTGGGTCAAGCCATTTGTGAACTAAACGCTCCTGAAAACACCTCTAAAAATCATGTTTTCCCGTGTAATTATATCCTACACCACTTCGTGGACTAGGGTATTATAAGTTAGTTTTCCGCCAAACACCAAGAAATAATTGAGCTAGACCCACCTTTAAGTATACGGATCGGCTTAGAATCACCAGCTGAATCGATGTCTGTCTGTTCGTCCGTCCGTCTGCTGTCCATCTAAGCTTGTTCGAACTATACACTATACAATTGTTGTCCGATTGTCATGAAATTTGACAGAAGTTACTTTTTTTGGGCCAAGGTATTAAATTTGAAAAAAATCGGTTCAGATTTAGATATAGCCTCCGTACAAATATCCCTATAATTTACACCATTACTGCTCTAGAATGCACATTGTACATGGTATCATGACCAAATTTTCAGGATCGTGTTATATTTGTACTATAAACAGCTCACGGGAAAGTGGACCACATAGGTCTATGCCTTGATATAGCCTCCATACAAATGTACCTCCGATTTACACTATTACTGCTCTAAAAAGCACATTTTACATCGGATCTTGATCAAATTTTCCACTCAATGTTACATTTAGACTAGAAACACCTATTTTTAAAGCCTGCTGTATAGGTCAATGTTTTGGTATAGCCCCCATACAAATGTGCCCCCAGTTTACACTATTATCGCTCTAGAACCCACATCTTACATTGGATCTTGATTAGATTTTGCAGATCATGTTTTATTTCCATAATTAATACCTACTTTCAAAGTCATCTATAAAGGACCACTTTTTATTGTATCGCCCTTACAAATGGGCCCCCATTTTTATTATTATCACTCTAGGACCCTCATTTTACATCGGAAATTTTCCAAATTTTGTAGATTATATTTTATTTCAACTAAGAATACATGCAATGAAAGTCAAATATATGGGTCCATATTTTGGTATGACCCCCATACAAATTGGGCCCCCATTCTAATCTATTACATTTCTAGAAGCCACATCGTGCATTGGATATCGATATAATTTTGCACATCATGTCTTATTTCAACTAAGAATGCCTACTGTATAATATGTATTTGTCTGCCGGAAAATTGGATCATTAATTACCATATTCGTTAAATTTGACTAAAGATGATGAACTACATAAAATTGCTCCCATGAAACAGCCTTTCCTTACTTGTTTTTTATGTTGGATTTTTTCCAGCATTTTTTCTGAATTAATAGACCCTTGGAAGCACTATAAATAAAAATTTGTACCTGACGAACGATGTGTAAATGTTGAATTGAATATAATTAATATTGATGACTTTTTAGAGCCAAAATGTTCAAACTCTTTTTACAAAAATGAGCGCTGCGACTTCATTTTCCTTCCGATGTTCATCATATAGGCATCTTTCGAAAGCTATTGACTGCAGCTATTTATTTATAAAATACTGACACCAGATACGAACAAGTTTTCAATTGTCACTATGAAAAAAACGAAAAAAACGCTATAAACGTTCAATAATTCGACCAATAAGTTATTCTAAGAATGGAATCAAAATTTATATTAAAATAACTTTCAAGGGTCTATTATTTCAGGAAAAAATTGACAAAAATGCATCACAAAAATAATTGCACGGGAAAAACATGATTTTTAGGGGTATTTTCAGAATCATTTAGCTCACAGACGTCTTGATTTAGGAATGAAATATTTTTCAAATCATCATTAAACAATCCAAACTTTTTTTCGTGGGGTGACTGGAAATTGTTTTCCATTTGCATGGTGGTGCATTTTACCAGGCCCCTTTTTGTACCTCCCACACTGATCATCATTAAGTAAATTTAATCCTTTTACAACTTCCATACGAATGATCAGAATACTGTGAAATTTGATCTTTGACAATATATCCACACAAATTGGCATAAGCTTTTGTAAAAAAAACTAATATAACTTCCATACGGATAGTCGAAATCAGTTGCAACCTACAAAACTTTTTTATGTACTTTTTGCATCCTTTTTTGTCTGAAATTCATAAAAAATCATTTACCCGTTTTTGTACCGCCTTTAAACGTGCAAATTTAGAAAATCTTTGAAATCTACACACCGAATTCATAGTAGCCTTTTCATATTTATTGGTACCATCTTTTCCCAATTGCCTTAAATTTGTTTGTACGATTTTGATCACTATTGATCCACCTCCATGTTTTAAGTACACATTTTGATACAATACATTTGTATTGCACATCAGAGTAATTATATATATATACCTTATTCGATACTTTGGTGGGTACCAGTTTAATCGCTTTTTGTTCCGATTTCTACTTAAAAGTATAAATTTTGAAAAATCCTTTAGAGGTCAGTGGAATATATATACACAACGAATATTGCTAAATGGCGGTGGTACAATTGAATACAATGATAACCTTTACCTGTATTACCTTTTTCTCGATTACCCTTAAAAAGTAAGAATTTCGAAAAATTCCTTCAGCCAGTCACTTGGCTTTGAAAGGTAGAATAACAATCATTTTTATTTTCATTTTCAGGTTTTTGTATGCTATTTGCAAAATAGAACCGCTATACGCTCGAATAAAATTGGAAAATATTAAAAACTTACATCCAAAGTAGTGAGTCTTTAACGCAAACTGTAAGAAATTTACGTAGAAAATTTGAGAGAAGAGATCGGCCTTCAGTTAAGTTTGTGCGTCAATTTGCGAGTTCGTGAAAATGGGTCGTTATTGGATAAACTAACCCGTTTACGTTCTCGTCCAGTACGTTCAATAGAAAACATTGCTGCGGTGGCAGAGAATGTCCAAGAACATCCATCAACATCAACTCGCCATTGTTCTCAGGAACGGAACATTTCCTCCACTTGTTTGAGAAGGCCTCGGTATGATGGCTTAAAAACTTCAATTGGTCCAACAACTGAAGACTAATAACCATTCGATGCGTTTTCGCTTCGCCCAATGGGTTGACTGTTTTTTTCAGATGAAGCTCATTTTCAACTCGGTGGCTATGTCAATATGCAAAATTGCCTCATATGGGGTAAGTTCAGAGAACCCACACGTGACTATTGAGAAAACAATGCATCCACAACGAGTCACTGTTTGTGGCAATTCTTCATATATGCTCTTCGTCTCTGGAATTCCTTACCACATAGCATTCAGACTATCAGCAATGTTTCGCAGTTTAAAAATGAATTTTTAGTTACTTCCAAAAAATAAATAATCAAATCCTGTATTTTTTTAATTTTTCTGTTATTAAGTGTAATATGATTTGTTTTCTCCGTTTTTCTTGTCTTTGTTTTATGATCCGCAATGATCGTTATTGTTATTAAAAGAATTACTTATTATAATAGTTATTATATTAGTATTATTTTCATTTCATATTGTAACTAAATATAAGATTTAAATTTTGTTGTGTAGGATATACAATATTTAATAAATAAATAAATAAGTAAACTCAAGTGAAATGGACGACATTTGGTTTCAACAAGAGGGGCCACATGTCATACAGCCAACGCAACCGTCCATATTTTACGCACTGTTTTCTCAACTGACGGGCATCGCTTACAACCTAACATAACCTAGTGTAACCGTTGCACGCATTTAGTAATTTTAAGTCAAACCAAATATTTATGCCAAATTTGGCCAAATTGGATTGTATACATATATGTGGCGAATAACCAGAGTCGTCTCCGGAGGAACATTATGAAATGCTGGAGCTGAGTAATTTAGCCTCCACTCAACAGCCCTTGGAACGTGTACCAGCAGAAACTTTTAAAAAATCATTTTTGACGGCTCAAAAAAAAAAAACAAGTAATTGTTGATGTGTATTTGTAGCCTAAATAGAATGAAGAGCAACATTTAACCTACCCTGGTAACATAAAACGCATCAAATAATGCTGAGGTCGTTGGAAATTCCATGCGCCACGACAATCATCGTAGTGTACATATCATCAATGATATGTACACAATGTGGTAATGGATGGCGTTCATCCAACCATCAATTCTGGTAGCAGAACTGACCTTTATTGAAGAATTGAAATTGATTAGAAATATGTTTGGTTACACCCGCCCATCCTCCACACTCCGTCATGCCAATTTAATCCTTGAAAAAATGCTTACTTCGCAAAAATAAAACTTGAGTGTGTTGATAAAATTATGGGAAAATTCCATATCCACAAATCAATAAAAACAATCGACCAACTAGAAAATGTCATCATCCAAAAATTGGCGAGATCCACCTCGACATTGGCAACAGAGTCGTGAACAATGTTACCGCTCGGGTTGAATCTTATCAATTTATCATTGTATTCGAAGCGAAAAAATAGGTTTAATGCTTTGATTGTACACAGCACCATCTCTACTAAAAGTGTGCCGCATTTGTCCATTTTAAAAGATAATATTGACGCAACCACAGTGTGATGCTGTTGTTGTTCATTATTGAACAGATCCACTGTCAATGGCAGGGAGGTGGTATTTGCACAAGGAGAGAGTTATATAGAACAATGAAATGCTAAATTCTGCAAATATTGGAATTGGTTGTACTTGTGCACAATGAATTCTCCTTTGCAAATAACCAAAATAATTTCGAAAAGCAAAGATGAAACTGCCATCAGGCAGACAAGGCAGAACACTTCAAAGGTATGTTCTTCAAAGAAGGACACACACGTGGAGAATCATGTCCCAGTATTTGCATAAGGAGTAGTCAGCTGCTGTTTCTCTGTGATGTTATCAACAAAAGTGCTTCACATAACAAGGAACAGGTCCTTAATTAAAATCTTAAATTTCACATAGCAACAAAACAACGCAAAATACATATTAAAATTGTTGGTAGAGAAACAAACAAATCTCGTGTTTGTTTTTTTTCTAAACCAATACTTAGGGGATGCCACAATAAATGCAGTGCATTGCGTTGGCAGGAAACCCGTCCATATGTGGGATAGATATAAATGCAGATATTAAGAAGATCAGATGGAGCGAAGTATTTCTTACACCAGTTTAAAAAATGTGTTTCTTTCGACACATCAAATAGATGTATTGACCAACGAACGTCACATTTTCACATTGTAGAACATCAAGAGTATCTGATTGCTCAGTACCCACACCGTCCATTGAAATCAACGACACCATTGAATCAGTGAATTGCTTGTGAGACAACAAGGAGCACTGAGTCTTTCGTGCATTAAAATCTACTCTATTCACTCGACCCCATTCGGAAATGGCTAGCATATCCCGGCTAAGTGACTCATCCATCAAACGCCTTTTGTCCTCAATATCTTGACGACTTGGTCTATAATCGAATCGTGTATGAATGACAGAGGTTGCTGTCATTTGCGAATGAGAAGATTGGACTCGAAGTCTGATTCAAGAGGTCGTCTATGAACATAAGAAATTGAAGGGGGAAAGGACAGAGCCCTGTGATACTCCTGCGGTTAACCTACCCAGTCAGAAATTACGGACGGTACCACAAAAACAAGTAAAAACGGCGTTAAGTTCGGCCGGGACGAACTTTATATACCCTCCGCCATATATTGCATTGGCTGTCGATTTTCGTAGAAGTGCAGTAATGTTAAATAATAAAAAATAATTTTATAAATAAATATAATATTTTTATTTTATTTTATTTTAGTTTTTATACACTCCACGAGAGTATTATGTCTTTTCAATATTTGATTTGAACTGGGATATTGTCCTGGCTCAAGACCATTTTGCATCTATATTTAATAGAATGAAAATTTATTTACAAATGGCATGGTGACATTTATTACTTGGCTGCAGACTACCACGATCATGATTTCGACCATGTCAAAAGTCTTTTCAAGTGGCTTCGCAGCGACTTTTTAACATCAAACCCGGCCTCTATAAGGAGATGATTCTCACAAACGAACGAGAAGCACAACTCACTTGCCGAATTTGCGTTTAAAAAATCGCACCAATAATATTTTTATTATTTCAAACCACGCTTACAGGGCAAGGCTACCAATAGGTTTATACTATACTAGCTGAACCCCCGCCCGCTTCGCCAGGCAGAAAAACAGACGGAAATTTAAATCAGGTTTCATAGTGTTTTTCTTGTGATGGGTAATATAGAGTGATTTTTTTGAGGTTAGGATTTTCATGCATTAGTATTTGACAGATCACGTGGGATTTCAGACATGGTGTCAAAGAGAAAGATGCTCAGTATGCTTTGACATTTCATCATGAATCGTCTTACAAACGAACAACGCTTGCAAATTATTGAATTTTATTAACAAAATGCGTGCTCTGTTAAGAAAGTTCATCGCGCGCTTCCATTTTATGGTCAGCTTAATCGACCCGCTGAAGCGGCTATTCGGGCTATTGTGACTAAATTTCGCACCAAATTTACATTGTTGGACATTAAACCACTAACACGCTTACGTAGAGAGCGAACTGAAGAAAATATCGCAGCTGTATAGGCCAGTGTTAATGATGAACATCAATTATCGATTCGTCGCCGTTCGCAGCAATTGGGCCTCTGTTACTCAACAACGTGGAAAACTGCCAACGTGCCAAAATTTGACTAAGCGTATGGACCATTTGAGGCGCAGTCAAGGTCAACATTTGCATGAAATAATCTTCAAACATTAAATTATATGGACCGTACTATAAATAAGATTTCATGCATTTTTCTGTATTTTATGTTTTTTTAGAAACTTTCCTATAGCCTTTTAAAAATCACAATTTATAAACTTCCTACGTAAGAAGAACTTACTTAATCGAATAGCTGGAATTCAAATGTGCTAAATTCAAAACATATAGAAAGTCAATCAAATTGTTCACTAATCAGACATCACAAAAACTAAAAAATTAATATAATTTCATTATCTTGACTTAAGTCGGCTTTTGACGAATGAATATTTATTTTTTTGTAACCTTTCTTTACTATTGTGCTATAAATCCAAAGAAAATGTGTAATTTTAAAAAATTCAAATAAAATATTCCTCATCTTTCAAATCCCACCCATTTGTATATTGTTTAAAAAGGTTACAAATAAATTAACTCACACAACAATATAGGAATCTCGGTGTCGAATATACTCTAAAACAGGTTTTAATTTCGAATGGGAAAGGACATGGCCACCTTCCGGCCATCTTTGCACAACTATTTACACTGGATCTACTAACACAAATTTTCAGCACTCTAGGTGTTATAGAAATGACAATATTCGATAATAGGTTCTAACTTTGTATGTGAGATACCACACCCACTTTTCCAATACCGCCCATTAGGTGTCATAGAACTGACAATATCAAATAATAGTTTTTAACATCGTATTGGAGGTGCCACGCCCAGTTTTCCAATACCGCCCATTTTTGGCACAACTATGCACATTGATTTTAGATGCACTTGCACAAAATTTCAGCACTCTAGGTGTCATAGAACTGACAACATCCAATAATAGGTTTTAACATCGTATGGGAGGTGCCACGCCCACTTTTCCAATACCGCCCATTTTTGGCACAACTATGCACATTGATTTTAGATGCACTTGCACAAAATTTCAGCACTCTAGGTGTCATAGAACTGACAATATCCAATAATAGGTTTAACTTCGTATGGGAGGTGCCGCGCCCACTTTTCCAATACCGCCTATTTTTCGCACAACTGTGCAGACTAATAATTAGTGAACTTTCACAAAAATTCAAGACTCTAGCTGCAATAGTATTCGGAATATGCTAATTTATAAAAAACGAATAAAAATCCTAATTTGTGTGGGAGGTGCCACGCCCACTGATAATATCAAAAAATTATCTAGCCTATTTTCACCACCGGTTCAGCATGAACATACTGTGAAAATTTCAAGAAGATCGGTTCAGTAGTTTAAGCTGCTATAAAGAACAAACAAACAAAAAAACAAACAAACATACAAACACAGATTCATTTTTATATATATAGATATCGCAATATCAAATAAGTTCAAGCAGACATATTGAAAAACCAGTAAGGAAAGGCTAAAGTCGGGCGGGGCCGACTCTGTGATACACTCCACTTTCAATCGGAATACAATTCAATTCGGTGAAAAAGTGAAAAAGACAAGGTTTTTTGTATCCTGTAAATGTATGTGTTTGACAAAAAATTTTATATCGGAAAGGACATTTGTATGAGGATATATTGAAACTTGGAACGAAATAGGTGAAATATAAAATATATAGTTTGGCCAAAATCGGTTAAACTTATGGGAGCAACATTTGAATTTGGGCTATATTTAAATCTGAACCGATCTTACCCACTTTCATCATAGTTTTGTTTAGTTAGATTATAAGATGTTGTGCGAAATTTAAAGAAAATCGAGCACAATATGTGGCTTTTAAAGCGGCTGAGGTCAAATCGGGAGCGACATTTGTATGGGGGCTATATCTAAATCTGAACCGATCTTACCCAATTTCTGCATAGGTGTTTCTAGTAAGATTATAAGATGTTGTGCAAAATTTAAAGAAAATCGAGTACAATATGTGGTTTCTACAGAGGAAAATGTCAAATCGGGAACGACATTTGTATGGGGGCTATATCTAAATCTGAACCGATCTTACCCAATTTTTGCATAGGTGTTTCTAGTTGGATTATAAGATGTTGTGCCAAATTTAAAGATAATCGGGTACAATATGTGGTTTCTAGAGCGGAAAATGTCAAATCGGGAGCGACATTTGTATGGGGGCTATATCTAAATCTGAACCGATCTTACCCAATTTTTGCATAGGTGTTTCTAGTTGGATTATAAGATGTTGTGTCAATTTTAAAGAAAATCGGGTACAATATGTGGTTTCTAGAGCGGAAAATGTCAAATCGGGAGCGACATTTGTATGGGAGCTATATCTAAATCTGAACCGATCTTACCCAATTTTTGCATAGGTGTTTCTAGTTGGATTATAAGATGTTGTGTCAATTTTTAAGAATATCGGGTGCAATATGTCGTTTCTAGAGCGGAAAATGTCAAATCGGGAGCGACATTTGTATGGGAGCTATATCTAAATCTGAACCGATCTTACCCAATTTTTGCATAGGTGTTTCTAGTTGGATTATAAGATGTTGTGTCAATTGTTAAGAATATCGGGTGCAATATGTCGTTTCTAGAGCGGAAAATGTCAAATCGGGAGCAACATTTGTATGGGGGCTATATCTAAATCTGAACCGATCTTACCCAATTTTTGCATAGGTGTTTATAGTCGGATTATAAGATGTTGTGTCAATTTTAAAGAATATCGGGTGCAATATGTCGTTTCTAGAGCAGAAAATGTCAAATCGGGAGCAACATTTGTATAGGGGCTATATCTAAATCTGAACCGATTTGTCTCAAATTAAATAGCGTTCGTCCTTGATCCACAAAACTTACTTGTGCCAATTTTTGTTAAGATCGGACTATAATTGCGACCTGTAGTTTGATTACAACAATAGATGGACAGACAGACAGACGGACAGACAGACGGACAGACAGACGGACAGACGGACAGACGGACATTGCTAAATCGACTCAGAAAGTGATTCTAAGTCGATCGGTATACTTAACAATGGGTCTATCCCGCTTCCTTTTGGGTGTTACAAACAAATGCACAAAGCCATAATACTCTCGTGGAGTGTATAAATATGCTTAAATACTCTAAAATATTAGGGGTTATAATGGGTACTTCTAGTCCTTGTGAGGGAAAAATAAAAATAAAAGTTCAAGAAGCAATAAATCTGTTTTTTTTAATCGGGGGCAAAACTAGGGATTGCCTGAAAACGAAGCGATTTAAAAGCGTTTATAAAATGCAAGCGTTCTTCCATGAATAACTTTAAAATAAAAACAAGTAAATAAGTTTCAGTCGGCTAAACCAACTTATATATACCCCAACTCTCAGAAAAAAATATATATATTAGTTATAAGGAATTAAATTTGACGTAGGACAGGATAATTTGTGTGGAAGGTACTAGGAGGTTCGTATCACATGGCCCAGCTTCCACATTTATAAACCAATTGTAAAAACACGATCAAATATCAAGTGGAACCCATGAACCAGTATAGATGTTTTGAAGGATTTAATATTACCTAGGATAGAGACAATTGTGTGGGAGGTACAAGAAGGGGCGTGGCTAAAGCGTAAACATCTTTTAAGTTTAATATGTATATAGAAACATTTTGAAATATCAAATTCCAAATGATTTTGATTACCCGTATGGATTGTATGTCGGATTTATTGTAACCAAAGTTTATGCCAATTTGTGTGGGAGGTACCAGAAGCGGTGTGGAAAAACCCGCCATATTTAGTACACTTGATTATAAAAACATTATCAAATACCAAAATATAGCTGATTCCGAATATCCGTGTAGAAGTTATATGGGTTTCAATTTAACATTGGAATATGGGCTATTTATGTGGGAGATACCAGAAGGGGCGTGTCAATTTCTCCCATTTTCGAACTAAAACTAAGCTCGGGAAAAATATTACCATGTGCAAAGTTTGAATCGATTCCTTAACTGCTTTCGGACGGACGTGGCTCAAATACTTTAAAAAGTGGTGAAACGGATTTGGTCCAAACATACTTAGGGTCTTAAGTCACTCCCTGCGTTACGCTTTTTTTCTTTCCCAAATGATATATACCCTCCTACTCTGTAGAGTGAGGTTATAATTAATGCAAAAGATGTGATGTATAACACACATTTTAAATCAAGTGAATCACGGCTTTAACTAGAGGCTTCAACTATCGCATCAAAATGGGACATCGCGTAACTCGTGATACATTACGATATACGATAGATGAGCCAATTATATTGTGACTGTGTAGACACTAGGGCGTACCTCAAAAAAAAAGTTCGCCGTACACCTTCGAATATGAAGTATTATTGAAAGGTAGTTTAAAAAAAAATTTTTTTTATTTTTTTATGCCGAACGTAGGGGTCGCGCTTTTACTTTTTTCTATATAACTTCTGCATTTATAAACGGATTTTAAAGTGTGATACATCGATGTTTTTGTCTCTTTTGTCTTTGAAGTCATTGAGCTCAAGCACCCCCTTTTTTTACTTGTAACCTGGTACGCTCTAGTAGACACGCAACATAAATGGATTTTTGCAATTTGTACTTTTGGGGGAGGAGTGAAATGGGACGAAAGAATATACATATATAAAATAATGAAATTCGGTGTATACGTCTCTCTGACTACGAAGACGGGGATAATAAGAGATGTTTCAATATTCCCACTTTTGGGATGAACATGTGAAAATATGGATACAATTAGGGTATCAAATTGTTCGTACTTTTGGATTATTCGATTAATCGTTTATTCGAAAATACAAAGTTTCTAACTAACCGATTAAAGTTGACACATCTTATTCGAATATTCGATTAGCCGAATAAAATTTCCTGTAAATTATTTCAAGTTTCAAAGGAATATATAACACATACTCAAGTTTCATCGTTTTATTTGAAAAAGCTATTGTATTTAAGGCGATTTTTTTTTTAATAAACTTCGATTTCGAAAAAATTCTTCCACTTATTTTGAAGTCGGAGCAATAGAAAGAAGAGCATGTAATTAAGTTGTTGTGTTCTTTTTTCGATTTATCTAAATATAAAAAATCATCTTGTATGTCATTCGATTCTGCTTTTCGTTTTTTGCTGGAATTTGTACTTTTTTATTGTTTCGTTCAGTTCGGACAAAAGTGACAGTGACAGGATATTCCGAAACGTTTTCAACTCCAAATAGACTTTTGTATACTGAGCTAGCAAAGCATAAATTTAATTTTCATGCCTTTCATGCTATAAAGCAAATTCATTTGTGCAATTATTTATTCTTTCCAAAATGATATTTCGCTCCAAAAATATAGTATATAATATTTGGAATGATTAGTTGGTACGGATTAATTGAATTATTCGTTATTCGAAAATCGGTCATTTCTGATTATTCGAACAAATATTTGATAATCGAATAAAATTTAATCGATTGGATACCCTAGATACAATATATAAAATTACCACATATCACGCATTCAACTGATATTGTTTGGGCTGCATCCCCTTTCCACCTGTTTGACAGTCATACAAAAGGACATTGCTCAATTTTCTTAGAATTTCTACGCTACCCAGAATGAAGTATAACAGTGTACATGGATGTTTCTGCTGTTTGGCTACAAAAGTGCCGAAGAGAGTTTAAGCCTTCTATGACGGAGAATAATGAAAATAGAAATTCTAAGTTATTGTCATCAACATGTTGTCACACAAAATGAGAACATTTTTAAAACTTAAATAAATAAATGCTCGTTATGTGTGCCGTACACCTTTACACTGCGAATGTCGAAAGCAAAAGCACCATTGCCTATTACAATATCTCTTTAAGTCACATTATCGTTTATACACTCGACACTTGGCTCCTGTTGCAAAAGTACTTGGATGTGAAGTCATTGACCTATAATTCACAGCTCTCTTCTTTGGAATTCTTTAATTAAATTTTATTTGTGTTTGCAGTAAACACTTCATAATTCTCACTTGGAAAGATGGCGCAGAAAGGAGCAGTTCATTTTCTTAATCAAATTTAACGAGAATCTTGTCTTTGTGATGAGAAATGTCTGGAAAAGCCATAATTTTTCATTCACGAGAACAACATCAGCAACAAAACTGGTAGTAAAACGGACAATAACCACGGCAGCAATAAGACAATAAGCCATAATTGTTAAATAAATATTATTCGCCTGCCAGGGACACGAAAAAGAATACATTCCAACAGCTGCTTTTGTCGCTCTTTCCGATTGTGCCACACCAACCTTGCACACACTCGCGGATCACATTGGTTCGAAACGAATATTTTTTTTAATTTTTCCGAAAGCACGAAATTTGATTGTTGTATTCATTATACTGAAATATGGGGATAAGAATCGATAATATGGGGATAAAAATCGTACTAACCAAACGGCTGCAGCTATAATAATGAAATTCGGTGTGTATATTGCTTTGACTGCGTAGACGCGGCAAATTTGGCACCAATCAAGCGGCTGTAGTAAGCATCACGAAATTCCGAATTTACACTCATCCGACTGCATAGATGCGGAAAATAAGAGGTACGATTTTTTAGGCTCAAAATAGAACAAGTAAGGAAAGGCAAAAGACGGGCGGGGCCGACTATATGATACACTCCACTTTCCAACCGAATACAATTCGATTGGGAAAAAAGTGAGAACGGGAAGAATTTTTGTATGCTTCCTAATCATAGGCTAATATGATCTGGTTCGATTTGTCAAATCGATAAGAATATTTGTATCGGGACTATATCCAAACATGGAAAAATGTTACTAACTTTCACAATAAGTTCTTCCAGTTCAAATATAAGGTGTTATTCTCACTTTGAAGAAATTCGGTGAAAACTAGTGGTTTCTGGGGCGGAAAAGTAAAACGGGAGCGAAATTTTTATGGGAGCTATATATAAATCTCAACCGATCTAACACATTTTTACCACAGGTGTTTCTAGTTGAAATATAAGATTTTTTGCCAAATCTGAAGACAATTTGTTACAATATGTGGTTTCTAGAGTGGAAAAAATCAAATTGGGAGCGAAATTTGTATGGGAGCTATATATAAATCTGAACCGATCTAACACATTTTTACCACTACAAGATGTTTTGCCAATTTTGAAGAAAATCTGTTAAAATTTGTGGATTCTAGAGCGGAAAAATTCAAATTGGGAACGAAATTTGTATGGGAACTATATATAAATCTGAACCGATCTAACACATTTTTAACACAGGTGTTTCTAGTTCAAATATAAGATGTTTTGCCAATTTTGAAGAAGATCTGTAAAAATGTGTTGTATCTAGAGTGAAAAGAGTCAAATCGGGAGTGAAATTCGTATGGGGGCTATATCTAAATCTGAACCGATTTTCTTCAAATTAAATAGCGTTCGTCCTTATCCCGAAAAACTTCGTTGTGTAAAGTTTCATTTGGTTCTGTTTACAATTGCGACCTGTATTGTGATTACAAGAATAGATGGACGGACGGACGGACGGACGGACGGACAGACAGACAGACGGACATTGCTAAATCGATTCAAAAAGTGATTCTAAGTCGATCGGTATAACCGTATGATCCACTTTCACAACAGTTATTTCTAGTTGAAATATAAAGTGTTCCGTCAAATTGGAGGAAAATCGGTTTATAGAGGGGAAAAAGTCAACTCGGAGAGGAATTTGTATGTGAGCTACATATATATAAATCTAAACCGATCGGACTGACTTTCACCACATATGTTTCTACTTGAAATATAAGATTTTGCGCCAAATTTGAAGAAAATCTGTTAAAGTGTGTGTTTTACGGAGCGGAAAAAGTCACACCGGGAGCGAAATTTATATGGGGATATCTCTAAATATTTTTACCGAAGAACTTCGATATGCAAAGTTTCATTTGATTCTATTGCGGTCTGTACTTTGATTACAAGTATAGATGGACAGTCAGACGGACGTTGATAAATCGACTCAAAAAAGGACTCTAAGTCGGTCGGTACAAACAAATGCCCAAAGACATAATAACCTGATGAAGGGTATAAATATTAGCACTTTCCAGGGTCTTCTACTTCATTCTATTTATAGTACTGTTTTCTGGATAAATAATTAGTATTATTTTTCTTTTTTATTCCCTCCTCTAGGGTATTACCCAGCAAAATTTTACGACTGCAAAGAACCGGTTGAGGAGCATCTTGTACTGTCACTGAATTTGTTCTACTTCTAGTTCTAGCATTGATTCTTTTTGTTCGAGTTTGTCCCAACACCAAAAACTAGAACAGATACCTGTTCTCTGGGACCAGTTGTGGAATCTGTTGTTTCATAGGTGATTTTTACAGAATTTGTTTAAAACAGAATAAATTCTTGAAAACTCTAGTAAATAGAACAAATACTTATTCTGCGGAACCGGTTATAAAATATATTGAGCCACACGTGCATGTATTCGATACATATAACATGTTTGATACCAGGAACGCATTATTTAATGAATTTTTAGAATCTATTGGATCAGCGCTTCTACGGAATTATTAAATATGTGAAATAGAGTGGATTCAAAATTTTATTTAAAGCATTTATTTATCGGTTCTTTGGAAACATTAGTAGAACGCGTAGTTGTTACCATGGAACCTGTTCTAGAACACATAATGTTTGGAACAGGTTCCAAAATATTTTCTGGGTATGTTTTTGTGCATTTATTTGTTTGGTAGACCCATTCATAATTATACCGATCGAATTAGATTCACATTTTGTATCGAATTGTATCGTCAGTCCGTCTGTTTGTCTGTCTGTTAATCTATTCTTGTAATCAAAGTACAGGTGGCATTTATTATCCGATCATACCAAAAACTGGTATGACTGGTTAGTTTTGTGAGTTTAGAACGGATGCTATTTAATTTGAAGTAAATTGGTTCAGATTTAGATAAAGACCCCAAAAAATTTTTTTCCGATTTGACTTCTTTCTTTCTAGAAACAACACAATTTAAGAAACTATCTTTAGGTTAGGTTAGGTTGAGAGGGTTGCCCGCTGGTGGTGTATACAACATCATGTGTATACGCAACCAAGCGAGTTCACTCGGAGACTATTTGTCCATTGTGTTACCCTTGATAGATGATTAAGGAAGAGATGTGTTAGTGAATAGAGGAGGAGGATTATAGTGAGAGAAGAGAAGTTGATAGTATGGAAAGTCCGAAGGGTTCGTTTGTCAGTCGTTATTAGATTGCCTGTTGTTTCTACTGGAGAACCAGCTGGCCTTGTCTATGAATTTATATAGGTGGTTCAGAGGAACATTTGCTATTTCTGCCAGACTGTTAAAGAACCTGCTTCCAAGATAATGTAGCCTGAGCTCCTGCAGTCCGTGGCATGAGCATAGCAGATGCTCCACCGACTCCTCTTCTTCTTCGTCGAGGCAGCTTCTGCAGTAGTCCATATGAGGGATTCCCATACGCTCTGCCATACGGCCTATTGCGCAGTGCCCTGTAAGGACTCCCATGAGGATGCTTGTGTTTCTTTTGCCGAGTGTCAGTAGTTCCTTTGTTCTACTAGGGTTGATTATCGGCCATAAGTTACGTGTTATTCTGCAGTTATGACCGGAGTCCCATCGCAACTTTGTTTCTCGGTCTGCTATTTCGTCTATTTGGTTGAGTATTTCGATGAAAGGCGTGCGTATGTTCGTATTACATGGAACTTCAGTCTCTTTGGAGCCTTTCCGTGCACATTCGTCTGCCATTTCGTTTCCAGGTACATCCGTATGACCCGGTACCCATACAAGTGTGACGTCATGCATTTGGAGTCGGTCCAGAGACTCTAAGCAGTCATGTACGCATCTTGATTTTACAGTCTTGGAGTTTAAGGCTTTAAGGGCTGCCATACTGTCCACGTAAATTCTGAATTTTGACGGATCGAAGTCCCGTTCCAGAATATTTTTCGCGGCTATGTTGATGGCATATACTTCTGCCTGAAAGACTGTGCAAGTAGTTGGTAGTCGGACGGATATTTTAAGGTTTAAAGGTTCAGAAAAGACTCCCGATCCCGTACCTGTCTCCATTTTCGAGCCATCAGTGAAGATTGAGTTTTCCTCGTCGGTCATGACCGTGTTGGATGCCCATTCTTCTCTGGTGGGTATTTCCAGTTTGAAGTTCTTATGTAGGTGCATACTGGGCTTGAGAAAATCTGAATTTTTATCTAGCCTCCCGTATGATTCCGTAGCTCCTAAAATAGAGCTGTGCCCAAGTGTATCGTTTTTCAGCATACCGAGTTCTCTGATACGCAATGCTACCCTTGCTGCGCATCTCCTTACGAAAATGTCCATGGGTTGTATATTGAGTATAGTTTCTAGTCCGGCTTGAGGAGCTGATCTCATTGTCCCAGCAATGCCCAAGCATGCCAACCTCTGTACTTTGTTGAGATTTGCTAGGAGTGATTTTCTTTTTACGGCGCTCCACCAGACCAGTGCCCCGTATGTGAGTATTGGCCTTACTATTGCCGTGTACAGCCAGTGTATCATCTTTGGTTGTAGTCCCCATCTTTTTCCGAACATCTTTTTGCAGGTATAAAAGGTGCAGAGTGCTTTCCTTCCTCTCTCTTCTGTGTTTCTTTTCCAAGAAAGTTTCGAGTCCAGGATTATGCTAAGGTATTTTGCTGCCTTTGATAGATGCAGTATCTCCCCATCTAATTTGGGGAGGTCGAAGTCCGGAATTTTATATTTTCTTGTGAACAGAACTAACTCTGTTTTCCTTGGGTTAACTCCTAACCCATTTCTTGTCGCCCATCTTAAGAGCTTCCTTAGTGATCTTTCCATGACCTCACTAATCGTTGGTAAGAATTTGCCTCGGACCAGCAGTACTAAGTCGTCGGCGTATGCCGTCACCTTAATTCCGTCTCTGTTGAGGTCAAGTAGGATTTCATTTATCACCAGGTTCCAGAGCATCGGCGAGATCACACCTCCTTGCGGCGTGCCTCTTGTAACACGTTTTCTCACAACTTCCTCGCCCAATTTCGAGTTAATAATCCTGCTTTCCAGCATGCTGCCCGTCCATTGGGTTATGCCTTGGTTCATTTCCAGGCGTCCGAGAGCGGATGTGATCGATGTTATTTTGACGTTATTGAAGGCGCCTTCCACGTCTAGAAAAGCTGCCATCGTATAGTCTTTGTACAGCAAGGAGCTCTCAATATAGCCTACCACTTCATGTAATGCCGTTTCCACTGACCTTCCTTTAAGGTATGCGTGTTGTGCCTTGCTGAAGTTGTCTGGATTTAGTTTCTCCCTGACATGTAAGTCCAACAGTCTTTCCATGGTTTTTAGTAAAAACGATGATAGACTGATGGGTCTATAGTCTTTTGTCGTGTTGTGGTTTATTTTTCCCGCCTTGGGGATAAAGACCACCCTGACTTCTCTCCATGCCCTTGGTATGTAGGACCATCTTAGGCTTGCGGAGAAAATTAATCGTAGCCATGGCAATATCCGGTCCAGGGAGACCTGCAGTTGTGCTGGTATAATTTCATCTGGTCCTGCTGACTTGTATGGCCTGAAGGATTGTATAGCCCACATTATTTTTCCGTCATCAACTATTGTGTTAATGAACTCGTCCGTGCAAACGGAGGGAGGGGCTTCTGTTTCGTCAATGCTGTCGTCATCGTCTTGGCATCCTGGGAAGTGTGTTTCCATAAGGAGTTCTACCGTTTCTGCACTGCTTTCTGTGAACAGTCCATCCGGTTTCATCAGGAATCCTGGAGTGCTGGGCTCCTTGGAGAGCGCTTTGCGAAATCTGGCGACCTCACTAGTGCTTTCCAATTCCTCGCAGAAATTTGTCCAGGATTTCCATTTTGCTTTTTTGATCTGTTTTTTGAAGTCATTGAAGACCTCTTTATAGTCGTTCCAGCCTTCTGGAGTTTTCTCCCTTTTTGCTCTGTTAAAGAGCCTCCTACTTTCCTTCCTGAGTGCCCTGATCTCTGGTGTCCACCAGGTTTGGTTGATTTTCCGAGGGGGGCGTCGTTCCTGGCAGGATTTTTTGAAGGATTCTGAAATGGAAGATGTCAGCTGATTAACTGCACACTCCAGTTCATGCACGTCACTAATCTCTCTGTCCGGAGGAGGCAGTGACTGCATAAGATTACTGAAGAGGTTCCAGTTGGTCTTTTTGGGATTTCTGTAGGGTTTCCCCCTAATTATATCGTGCTCTATATTGAAAAGTATTCTAAAATGGTCGGAGAAGGAACATTCTGTAGATACCATCCAATTTGAGACTCTAATCGTTTCACTATTTGATACTAAAGTTATATCTATAACCTGTTCCCTAGTTCTATTATAGAACGTCGGCCTGTTGCCCTTGTTACATATAATTAGATCAGTGGAAATAATATAATCAAAAAGTGACTCACCTCTTTTGTTGATGTCAGTGCTACCCCAAAGGGTGTGGTGCGCGTTCGCATCGCCACCGAGTACCAGATCGTGCCCCTTTCTTCTGCACCAATCTACCAGGGCCTGGACCTTGTTTGACGGGGGGTTGTCCACTTCGTAGGGTAGGTACATGGAACCTATTACCAGGGTTGGTTTGTTATGGCGTTCCATGGCCACCACTGTTAAGTCGCCATCGCTGTAGTGAGATAAGAAGGTTAGATTCAAGTCTTTCTTGGCTACAATACAGCTACGGATTTACCTTCGTTATGTGGGGATATGAGCTTAAGGTTTCGTGACCTCAGTCCACGTACTCTGTTCCCTGTGATCCAGGGTTCTTGCACCAGAGCTACGTCCGTGCCCTCCTTCCCCATGTGTCGCAGCAGTTCGTCCGATGCTGCTTCGGAGTGGTGCAGATTAATTTGCACCAGCTTCATGCCTCTCCTGACGTCGGGCATTGGTTTCGTCTTCGGGGATAGTGATCTTCAGTCGGTTGAGACCGTACCTGATGACCCCATCCGAGAGACGAAGAAGACGGAGAGATTCCGATCCTATCCGGATCCATAGATCTTTTCCGTCTCCTTTGTCCCTCGCGCGTCCCCTGATGATCTTCCAGTCATCAGTGCCTAGCGGCTTGTTCTGCCTTTTTACCAGTGTAAGTATGGCTTCGTCCTCCAGGATTGGAGGAGGAACCCATACTTTCACTGTCGTCCAACAGGGGATCTGGTCAATAGGTACGATATCTAACCGCATATCAGGCCATAGGGTATCAAGATCGCCAACTGCAGCAGTAAGGAAGTCTAATGCTTTCTTATTTCCACAGCAGACGATCTTCACACCCTTCTGCCACCCGGCTCTGTCGAATTCGGTGAAGGAGTCGTCTTCGCTGGTTTTGAGGGCTTCAAGCAGAGATCGGAGTATCTGCTCCTCAACCAGTAGCCATCTGCTTGTCGTCATTCTACCTTCTGGGTTGCTGCGGTCAAGAATGGCGACTTGCAATTCGGGTGCTGTCGTTAGGCTGGGTACGGTTTTCGGTCGCTTGCCATGGGGGGCTTGAGCTTCTTTTGACCTCTGCCTTTTTATCCCAGTTTGGGTGCTGTGCGCCGGGAGGTTGACCCTGTTGGGAAGTTCCGCTACCGGTCTCTTATGTCTGTTGCAGATTGCGGGGCCTACACAAGGCTTGGTATCGGCTTTAACGACCTTGGAACCTGCTGGATGAAGGTCCAGCTTTAATCGGGGCTGGCTTACTTTGTATACCAGAGTGGCCCCGAGGTCCAGTATTACCCGAGTTCATCGGATTGGCCTTGCTCTGGTTTGTAGTCGTAGTCGTAATTGTTTTTGTACCGTTTGTTTTGGTTGTGTCCTTTGTGTCTTTTGAGGTGGAGGGTTTGACCTCCACGACGGTCGTGTTCATCAATGACTCATACTTCCGTACGTGGTAGGTATGCTTTCGGTATAATCGCTTATCACGACCCGAAAAAGAAGATGGGTCTTTCGTATCCATCTTCTTAAGGAATCGTAACGAGCGCTTATACCCCGCCTCCCTCCTTTCCACGTCCGTCTTGGTCCTATTGTCGCCTGGTGCCGATCCTGAGGCATTTTTGCCACTTATAGGCACTTCCTCCACTACCGAGTCAGAAGCAACCATACGATTGTCTTCTTCATCAGTCTCGTAGAGGAAGAGCTTGCCTATACCTGACAGACCGTCATTTGTGTCGTCACCTAGGGACACGTCTGAGTCAATGTTTTGTTGTCGTTTGAGTATTGCCGTTTTCGTTTGCGTAGTTGTTTCGTATAGTATGGGATTTAAGTGTGATTGTTGTTGTGGTGATGATGAGGTTGGTGCCTGCAAATATTTTGCACCTGCCAAAGAGCCATCCTCGGACGACTGTTTGGGTGGATTTCCAGGTCCAGCCTGGTGACCACTTGCAGAGTTTATAATTTTATTTGTACTCATCATGGGTTTGTCGGTGGGTAACTTTTAGTTCGGGATGTTCCGGGAAAGTCTCCGCTCTCTCCATAGGAAGGACTCAGGTTCCTTCCTAGGTGATAGCAGCTACCCATCGGAACAGCCCTTAAGCCCCCGCATCGCGTCAAGATTGTTACCCGCGACGGGGGAACTATCTTTAAATTTGGCAAAAAAAAAAAAAAAAAAAAAAATTGTATATGTATTTGAACGCTTCTTCTCACTCCTTAGAAAGACTTGGATTCTCCGTGCCATCAATTGACTGGAACCCAAACTCTTGTTTCAGCTGTCGTTTGTATAATAATATCGACTGTGCGCGTATTTATATACTCCACGAGAGTATTATGTCTTTGAGCATTTGTTTGTAACACCCAAAAGGAAACGAGTTAGACCCATAGTTTATTATACAGATCGGCTTAGAATCAATTTCTGAGTCGATTTAGCAATGTCCGTCTGTCTGTCCGTCTGTCCATCTATTGTTGTAATCAAATTACAGGTCGCAATTATAATCCGATCTTAACAAAAATTGCCACTAGTAAGTTTTGTGGATCAAGGACGAACGCTATTTAATTTGAAGCAAATCGGTTCATATTTAGATATAGCTCCCATAAAAAAATTTCTCACGGTTTTACTTTTTCCGCTCTAGAAACCACACCTTGAAATATCGACCTGAGACCCTATAAAGTATATATATTCTTGATCGTCATAAAATTCTAAGACGATCTAGCCATGTCCGTCTGTCTGTTGCAAGCACGCTAGCCTCTTAACGAAAGGAGGTAGGAGGTCCAAATTTTCCGTCAATGCTTCTTATAGTCGTAGATCGGTTGGGATTGAGACTGGGCGAAATCGGCCTAAAGGGAAAAAATTTTCCCTCACAAGGACTAAAAATACCCATAATAACCCCTAATATTTTAGAGTATTTAGGCATGTTTTTTAATATGCCTGCTTGTACTTACTGGATATTGGGTATGCACATTGATTGGTGATTTTTATTCGTAGGGGGAGAAATGGGGCAAAAAGGGATACAAATGGTACATATTAAACGACAACAGCTAGAAATACGAAATTCGGTGTGTACATTCCTCTGATTGAGGAATATAAAGTATTTTTTCCAATAATAATATAAAATTATTTTTTCCAAATTCGTACTTTTAAGGGGTAAAATGGGAACAGAGGCATAAAAATGGTACCAACCAAACGGCTGCACCTAGAATAACGAAATTCGGTGTATACATTCTTCTGATTGCGTAAACACATAAAATTAACGGATTTTTCGAAATTCGTAAAATGGTAAAAGGGGATAAAAATAGTACCAACCAAATGGCCGCAGCTAAAGTCATGAAATTCGGAGTAAACATTCCTCTGACTGCGTAGACACGAAAAATAAAAAGTTTTTCCCAAATTTGTACTTTGAAGGGATACAATGGGTTCAGAGGGATAAAAATAGTAGCAACTAAACAACTACAGCTAGAATGATGAAATTCGGAGTGCACATCCCTCTAATTGCGTGGACACGTACAATGAAGAGATTTTAGAAAGTCGTGCTCTTAAGGGGTAAAATGGAAGACGGGGATAAAAATGGTACCCACCAAATGACAACAACTAGAATCATGGAATTCGGTGTAGACATTCCTCTGACTGCATAGACACGCAAAATAAAAAGATTTTTCCAAACTCGTACTTTTTACTTTTACGGCAAAAATTGGTTGAATCATGAAGTTAGGTTATTTTGCACTATGTACGTGAGATAATGGAGTTTCAAAATTTGTACTTTTGGGTTTAAAATAGAATGGAAATACAACCAACTGTAGCACCCACTATCTACCAATATTTATGGTATTTAAGCTTTTTGGAAATAGAAATAAGGACATTTAATTGACTTGAAGTATTATTTCGATATGTACACGTATTGGTAGGCTTGCCTTATAAGCGTGGTTTGAAATAAGAAAAATATTATATTTATTTATAAAATTATTTTTGCAATATTTGTATTTGTTTTGGTTTGGCTATATTAAAAAATATATATTTTGTTGTAATATTACTGCACTTTTACGAAAATCGACAGCCTCTGTGGAATGCAATCCATGGTGGAGGGTATATAAAGTTCGGCCCTGTTTTTACTTGTTTTTTTCTATTTTTATAATTTACAGTAGGGTTTGGGGTCCGGGAATTGCCGAATCGTTTTTCCCGGGAATTCCCAAAAAAATTTGGACGGGAATTCCCGGGAAAAATTTTTAAATTTCCCGGGAATACGGGAAATATTAAAAAATATTTTTTTGTTTATCTTGAGCACTAATTAAGGGAAATTGTAGATATATTTCAAATCCATATATTTAAATTAGCGTCAATAATTTCTTGTTTTCCCAAAAAAATCGACTAAATAAAAGGTGAAAAATTTCTCAAAGACGAATTTACTTTACATATGAAACCATTAAGAAATGATTTAAAAATAGGAATAAAAATAAAATTGACACCTGGAACCTTTCAAGAGAAATCTAATTGAATAGAAATATACCCTACGATATATTTAAATTACCCTTTGTAAGAACTAATGACTGCACTATTTCAATGTTTATATTTTTTATGAATTTATTTAATTAAAATTAACATTTTTAATGTTTCTATTGCATTCACAATTTAGAATATTTCCCCCCTGTTTCTGTAAAACAGTTTCCTCTGTAGATTCTAGACGAATGAATTTGAACATTAGTTTTTAATTTGTAATATGTCAGTATTTTAACCCATTCATTCATTTCTTATATTATTATACTATTTTCGTATTATACTATACGTGTACGGTGGGCGTTAATGGGTTAAAAATCACACCTGTTACTAAATGTTGATATTTTAAACCATATTGGACCATATTATTTTTTCCCGGGATTCTCGGGAATGAACATTTTCATTCCCGTTTTCCCGGGAAATTAAAAAGTCCGGGAAAACCCAAACCCTAATCAACAGCCATTTTTAGCAGACTGCAAACACTTTGGCAGTGTGAATGCTGATCCAAGATTGCAGAAAAACTGCTGTTATAACAGAAAATTGCCTTCTGATAAGCAGCAGACAATCGCTGATGTTAATAACAGACTTTTTTCTTTAAGTGAATTATTTCAATTTGTCCCAATTAAAAAGTTTATTTCAGATTATTGATGATTTAATTATTAAGGAGAAACATTGATAGGTTGATTTTTTCCATAAATTAGCTTTGCATAAAACTAGAATGCGTTTACTATGCAAATAACGCCATATTGCAGTTATTACTTCACATTTGACCTATTGAGGAACAACAGCCTAAAAATAATGAAAATCAGCAAAATTGTCCATAATTTCAAGTAAATATGTACTTGATTTGAGTAAAAACTAAGTTAGATTCAGTTTTTAGTTTTTTACTTAAATTTAGTAAAAATTTACATGGTTCTAGGAAAAAAATTACTTAGTTTTTGGAAATTTTCAGCAAAATTTTACTTAGATTTTTAAAATTTTAATTGGTTAGAGGAAAAACTTACTGGACTTTTCCTAAGTATGTGTAAATATTTACTTGGTTTGAGGATAATTGGACGAGAATCAAATTCAAAGCATGTAAAGGGTGTTTTTTATTGAGGTATAGAACTTCGAATTGAAATAAAACACAAGAAAATCGTTTTAATGTCCATCAATTTGGCTTTATTGGAAGGATAATTTTATGCCATTAATGTTTAAATATGATTTCGGGCATGTGGCCGCCGCGGCTGGCTCGAATATAGCCAATTCTACAGGTCCAATTTTCAACCACTTTTTCGAGCATATGGGCCCGTATGTTGGCAATAACGCCACGAATGTTGGCTTCCAAGTCCCCTAACGTTTCTGGTTTGTTGGCGTAGCAATTGTTTCTTCGGTGCGCACTGTTCGACGTCTCTGCGGATGCGTATTATCACATAGAGTAAACGTAGTGCGAAAACGATCCATGGTTAACCGAATTAATTGCTCTGATGGACGATTATGTCGACCATAAAATGGACGGAGCTTGCGGTGAACTTCGCGAACTGAACCATTACTTTCGAAATAAATTTGCACGATTTGCAAGCGTTGTTCTTTTGTCAACCTGTTCATGATGAAATGGCAAACCAAACTAAATATTAATCACTTGACAGCTGACAAAATGGCTGCCAGTTAAAAAAGTGATGCCAACTTAAAGTTCTATACCCCAATAAAAAACACCCTTTACTACTACTTTCAAGGAAAAGTTTAAACGTGATATGAGGAAATATTGCTTTAGCGCTATACGATGTTTAATTTTTCTAAATTTTTAAATGTCTACCGTTCACACCGTGATTTCTTTTCAAGGAAAACCTGATTTATAGAGTATATTTTGAAGGCGTCCAACTCACGAAGAACACATAAAACATTTCATTTTAGTCGGGAACATCGACCACATTTTCTCTTCTTCACAAAAAAGCCACTCTAATATGAATCTATGTAACATCATTACAGACTGATGATTGTATAGGTCTTGAGACTAGGCATATATAGAACAACCACAGAATGGCAACACGATTCGGCAACGTTGACTTTGAAAATTGTCATTATTCGATATTTCGTTTCTCAAAAGTTACATTCATTTGTTCCACTCTCTATGTAAACTTTTTTTATGTGGAATCATATGTACGTATGTACGTCAATTCAATTATATCCATAGAATTGTTGACACCACATGGCTACTGTGGAACAATGCCAGAAGGAAATTTCAAAGTTTTTGTATAGTACTGCTGTCGTTGTTTCGGTGAAGTGGTGGGGAAATCGAAAATAGAATTTAATTGATATAAACTAAATTACTTTCCGACTTGAGTTGGGCCTGTGAGTGCCAAAGTGGGCATGCTCTACATCATCAGCGGACCAGATTTCTTTGAAATTCCCTCACTGTACATCATTAAGTGGGAGGTTAAAATCGCCAAAGATGACGAATTTCATCTGTTTTCGATTTTTTGTTGCCATAACAAAATTCGTATGTGTATTCCAATAAGATGTGACTCACAGTAACAGCAGTTGTTTCACAAACCAGCAGTTATTCGAAAAACGTCAGCAAAGAGGAGAAAAATACATCTTAACACCTTCCAATGTAAGAACAGATGTCGGTGGTTATCATGACATTGATTTGCTAATAAAAGCATCGTTTCTTAAACTGTCAGCATGCTGAATTGATAATATCTTCGTCATCATCTCATCAATCAATTTCATGAATTGAATGTGAGCAAACATTCAACATGCTGGCGAAAGTGTTTAAATCTATGATTGTACTTCTTTCCATGTCTGCCTGTCTGTCCGTCCGTCCATCCCTCTGTCTGTCTTTCCATCTATTCATGTAATCACGATACAGGACGCAATTATTGTCCGATTCTAACGAACCTTGACATAAACGATTTTTGCACGTCGAGGACGGACGCTATTTAATTTGCTGCAAATCGGTTCAGATTTAGATATAGCCACAATACAAATGTTGCTCCCAAATTTACTTTTTCTGCTATAGAAGCCACATAATTAAGGCGATTTTGATCAAATTTTGCACAACTCCTTATATCTAAGCTAGAAACATCTGTGTCCAAATGGAAAAAATTGGTTCAGATTTTGATATAGCCACAATGCAAATTTCGCTCCCTATTTGACATTTTCACGTCTAGAAACCGCAAATTGTAACAGATGTTCTTCAAATTTTACTTAACACATTATATTTCAACTAGAAACATTTGTGGTGAAAATTTGTAAAATCGGTTCAAATTTAGATATAGCTGCCATAAAAATGTCGGCCCCGATTTGACTTTTTTGCTCTAGAAACCACATAATTTAACCGATTTTGATCAAATTTGGCACAACACTTCATATTTCATCTAGAGACATCTGTGGTAAAAATGTGTCAAATCGGTTCGGATTTAGATATAGCTACCATACAAATTTCGCACTCTATTTGCCTTTTTCTGGTTTGGAAATCGTATATTTTAACAGATCTTCTTCAAATTTGGCGCAGCAACTTATATTTTATCTATAGTGAAAATGGGTGAAATCGATTCAGATTTATATATATCCACCATAAAAATTGCGCTCCCGATTTTACTTTTTCCACACTAGAAACTACATATTTTAACAGATTTTGGTCTCAACTCGTTATGTTTCAACTGGAAATATACATTGTGAAAGTGGATCTCTCGGTCTATGATATAAAGCAAATGCCGAAATCCTCACCGAATTGTAATGGCGTAGAAAGTGGACGGGATCATATAGTCGGCCCCGCCCGACTTTAGCCCTTTCTTACGCGAAATTCAAAGAAAATCTGGTATAATATGTGGTTTCTAACTGGATAAAGCGACATTTGTATGGGGTTATATCTAAATCTGAACCGATCTTACCCACTTTCAGCATAGAAATTCGGGTACAAGAAATTCGGATTGGAAAGAGAGAAATAGGGAGCAAAATTGTATGGGGGCTATATATAAATCTGGACCGATATTACTACTTATTATTACCCACTTTCGGCATAGATGTTTCTAGTTAGATTATAAGGTGTTAAGCCAAATTTGAATAAAATCGGGTACAATATGGGGTTTATAGATCGGAAAATCAAATCTGGAGCGACATTTGTATGGGGGCTTTCGACACAAGTATTTCTAGTTGGACTATAAGATGTTGTGCAAAATTTAAAGAATATCGGGTACAATATGAGGTTTCCAGTTTGGAAAAAGACAAATCGGGGGCAACATTTCGGGGGCTATAACTCTATAGAAGCATCTGTGGAGAATATGGGTCAAATCGGTTCAAATTTATATAGCTTCCATACAGATGTCTATACACAATAAGCTCTAGAAAGCACACATTTTAAGAGATTTTGGACTTAACACGTTATATTTCTCCTCGAAACATACATTGTGAAAGTGGATCTCATTGGTCCATGATAATCCAAATTGAATCCTCACAGAATTGATTTGAGAGTTAGTTCCGTCCGACTTTAGCCTTTCCTTCTCCTTTTAAGATAATACGATTCTGAACACAATTGTGTAAACCCGAATGGTGGTGTAATTATTTCTTCGAATTTTGAAATAAAATTTTCATGTGTATATTTTCAATGGTCTCTTTGGTGAAGGTCGTTTGTGTGCGACCATATATATGGTCACCATAGCAGGGCCGTGCGCAAGGGGCGGGATTTGGGGGTTCAAACCCCCCAGAGAGGTTTCGAACATATACTTTTTAAACCCTTCTAGACTTTCTGAAGCAATGAAATATAGAATTTTTAAGGTCTTTTTAAAATAACTCGTCTGAAATGGTAATTTTGCAGTAAAATCGTGAAAACATGATTACATGATTACATGAAGATAAAAAATCGTGGACATTCGACTAGAGCTATATCTTATGAACTTTTAACTGCGTACTGCAAAAAAAGTTTGGAAGTTTAATAACAGAATCGTTTAGTAATTTTAAAAAAGTGTAGATAAGAATCACTATGATATCATAATGAAATCTAAAAGCATTGTTAATATAAGCAAATAATTTGCTGATGGTAACCCGTAGCTTAACTATGAGTGCCAAACTTTGGACAAATTTGTAGTATATCTACTTTTAATCTAAATTAATAATTATGTAAAAATCTATTGGCGAGACGAAATTCGACCTTTCTGCGAAAAAGTATTGGAGTAGCCTAGGAATTTTTTATGTAGACATTTTTTACTTATACAAAAGAAAGTATATTCCAATTTTTAAATAAAATACAATTTGCATTTTTAAATTTCGGAGTATAGAAATCGGGTGGGACATTTGTATAAGAGCTATATCAAAACATTGACCCACATATTCCACTTCCACAACAGATGTTCTTAGGTCAAATATAATATGGTGTGGCTATTCGTATATTCCGTTTGCAATGAGTGGTGTCTAACATTTGCGATGCGACATTTGTATGGTGTTGTATCTAAATCTGAACCGATGTGACCTATTTTCATCATAGATGCAACAACAACAGTTTCTGTTACTTCCAATGTTTTGGGAGTTTGCAATTATAATACAAATCCATTTCGATAAACGAAGAAAACTGTTATATACATACTTATTTCTCTTTGTTCATTTACAACAACTGATGACATGTTTACCGCAAACAAATTAATTTTTCCAGCAAAAGAAATTCAAAAACGATGTTCACGTGTTTAAAATTTCGTTTCTACGAAATGCATTTTTTCTCTGCGTGTAGATCTCTATTTTAAAATCTACTTTAAAGATGCGAAACAATAAGAAATGAGTTTCAACTTACCAAAATTTTTGTTATATTTATCACTTATGTCAACTATTTTTCAGAGTTTATATTTTTTTGTACATATGTAACAAGTATTATTCAAAAGAGAAACAACAAATTCAGTAACTTGGATCTACGTAGGAAAACGAAGCACTAAAATACCAATTATTTGGTTTTTTTTTAATTAAAATTTCTAGTTGTTTCTGTACTGCATTTGTTATTAGAATTTATACATAAATAAGATTATAAAAATGAAAAAACATTTACAAATATTTTTTTATTTATTCGGAATATGAGTATAAAGATTTTGAGTAAACATCCTGTTACTCATGTACTATATAAATTAAAAAAAAACTCAAACCCAAAACTCTTTAGACATCCTATATAGACCCAAAGCATATCCAATTTTCTGCATTTATCATAGAAAAATGCGGGACTGAAGGGTTTATCGCCGAGGAATTTGATCGTTTTTTGTGTAATATTTCTTCAAAATATATATCGAGGGCTTTTATTCAAAAGTGGCTATGAACCATTTTCTCGAGAATGAGTTTTTGATGTCAAACTATTCGCTATTGTTTATTGTTCGATTTTGTTTAAAGCATTTTTCTAGATTTAGGGCATATCGTACTATTAAATTCCATCATTTCGCGTTAATAGCATTTTGATTACACAGTTATCAGGCTAAAATAGGAAAAATGGTGGCTGTAAAGTCAAAAATTGTGAAAAGTATATTTAGAAAAACCCGCGTAACTTTTTATCATATTGAGAATACCAAAATATTTTTAAGGCATGTGATTGCTGACATCATTGGGAATATTTGTGTATGAAAAGTTTCAGAATTGTGAATGAACAAAGTTAAAATATAAGGAACTGCAACGGCAAATTTTGGATTTTTCATCAATTGCAGCGATTTTCGCGACTGGCTACATATATGTTACAAGCGACCAATCTGACGGATGAATAAACAATAATCTTATTCTTATTTCAACATTCATAGTGCTCAATTTTAAACATACAAAAGTGGCTATGAACCATGAAACCGCGAATAATAGGAAATTTCGAAAACTTTTTAATCGTAGCAATTAGTAATCCTTTTAGATTAAACTTCAAATTAAGGAGAAAATCTGTTTTTTCGCTCTCCTGAAAAGTTATTTTTTTGTTCATAGCCACTTATGAATATAAGCCCTCGATATGTATGTATGTAATTTCAAGCAACTATTTAAAAAAAGTTCTACACTTAGAGAACAAGTCTGTTAATAAAAGCAGCGATTGTCTTTGCCGATTGTCTGCCTTTCAGCAGACACTTTTCTGCTATTACAGCTTTGGCTTAACAGCAGTTTCTGCAATCTTACATCACCATTCACACTGCTAAAGAGTTTGTAGTCTGCTAAAATTGGCTGTTGTTAATTAAAATATAAAAATAGGTAAGCGTTCATAAGCGAGTTTAGTTCGAATTTTCTTTTATATTAGCTTGGGACAATATGCATATCATATAGTTTGCTAAAACAGCAACCAGCTGTTTACCATCTTTAGCAGATACAAATCTGCTGTCTCTTTTTTAACAGCAGAAAATCTGCTCTTTCAGTAGACTTTCTGCTTTCTTTTACTGACATATTCCTTTGAGTGTACTGATAGATGGATTACTGAAATGCAATTTTGCAGACAATGTCTGTCGGACGAATGTATCAAAATATTTCTCGAAGATCCTGGCAATAAAAAATGAGTGGTTTACAAACGCTCCAGTAAAAATTTCCTAAAAAGTTGGAAAATTAACTAAGTATGAGTAACGTTTCCTTCTTTCAAAGCCATAGTAAAAAGTTAATTTACTAGAAAAAGGGTAGTAGATTTACTTAAAAACATTTCTTTCTAATAAAAAATTCTTACAATTGCGTAAATTCAAACTTATGTGGAAGAATATTTTCAAGGTTTAAAGTGAGAAAAAAAGCTGAAATTTTTTGTATGGAAAAAATTCCATTTAGAAAATTTTAACTTAAAAATGTGTTTTTTCCTAAAATGAAGTTAAAATGTTTACTGAAGTTTATGCCGAGTTCTTCATACATTTAAGAATTAATTCTTGAATAATAATTAATTAATTAATCTAAGAAGCAATTCTCGCTCGTTTGCAGAGACTTATTTCTTAAATACTTTATGAATTATTCTAAACAACCACTGCGAAGGCGCCTATTTTGCCTTCGCAACAATCATGGAGTAATAGCTCAACTCCTTATGGCAGAGGCATCATGAAACTTTTGAGAAATATTTCATGTTGTCAGTTTTTGTATCAGTTTCGCATACTCTGAAGCAAAACTATTTGTTTGATTTTTTTTTTGTTAAATTGAACTAATTTTAATTTCACCTTTTTAACTCGTATAAAATAAAATTTTCCTCAGTTTAAGTAAAAATTTACTCGTTTTGAGGAAAAAAATCAGCAAAATTGTCCTCAGTTTGAGTAAATATTTACTTGATTTGAGTAAACATTTACTTAGTTTGAGGAAATTTTCAGCAAAATTTTACTAAGATTTGGTAAAAATGTACTTAGTTTTAGGAAAATTTTGCTTAAATTTAGTAAAAAATTAAAATTAAAAAATTGGTGTCTTAAATTTTAGTTAATTTTATCTCATTATATATGGTTACCTTTTTATGAGTGTAGATGAA
>CANDYM010000051.1:0-18009 GCA_947397865.1 Polietes domitor
TGCAAAATATGTTTATTTTTAAATGGAAGCCATAGCAAATCTGTTTTTAAAATCGCGACTAATCAAGTGTATATTTCGTCACGCAAAATGACGAAATCCACATTTTCATAAGTCTACAGGAGAATTAAACAAGTAGGGAAAGGCTAAAGTCGGGCGGGACCGACTATATAATACCCTACACCACTCCCTGCTTATATACCTCGCTTTGATTACTACACCCAGGTGTATCATGAGAGCAATTTTATGTAGTTCATATAAATTATACAGTATATATATAGAATATGGTAAATAATATGGTAATTGTTCCAATTTTCCGCCAGATATTCTGAGTAAAGTAAATATAATAAATATATGATCTAGAAAAATTGATCAAGATCCAATGATAAATACAGATTATACAACGGTAATAGGATGAATCGGGCGGACATTTGAAGGAGGCCTATAACAATACTTGGGACCTGTGTCAAAATATGAGCCTATATTGTTTTCATTCGCGGCAGGTATTCCTAGATCCGATGTAAGATGTAGTAGAGTTGTAATGGAGTAGATTTGGCCCCATTTTGGTTATACCAAATTATGAACCCTTATATTTGACTTTCATAGTATGTATTCTTATAAATATGAAATTTGAAAACTTCAGATGCAAAATGTGGGTCCTACAGGGTAATAATAAAAACTGGGGACTATTTGTAATGTCGCTACATTAAAAAATGGGACCATATAGATCACTTTCAAATAAGGTATTCTTAATTAAATATAACATGATCTGCAAAATTGTATCGAGTTCCAATGCACGATGTATGTTCTAGAGCTGTAATAGAGTAGAATGGGGGCCCAATTTGTATGGGACGGACAACAGACGGACGGACGGACAGAGAGACAGACATCGAAGTTGTGTAGGGTATAACAACGTTCAATTATGACGTCCGTATTGTGTTAATAAATTTTATATTTTATAATTTTCAGAGATTATGTAGTTCACTCATATGAAAATATAAAAAATAAAAAGATGTATAGGTTGTTGTAGGTCAAAACATCGCAACTTTACGAAAGTATATAAAAATGCAGATTTTCGCTATTAAATCGTCATCAATCTACATTTTTGTCAGATTTAGTATTTTAGTCAAATGTATCAATGCAAAGCACGATTTACGATTTTTTGCTACTTCGTCATTTTGCATTTCATATGTATGTAGCTTTCATTACAGAAAATTAATTTTGCGGGAGAACTTTTCCTCCAAAGAAATGTTTTCTTTTGTGAAGGGAACACCACTGCCTAAAAATTTTCCTATTGTACACATATCCACCACTTTTTATCGAAGAAATTAGCTGAAAGCTAGTTAACCGAAGTTGTGACAGATATCTGATTAAAGTCAATTCAGTTCAATATCCATTTCCCGCGATTGCGAGTTCGAAAAATTACTAATTTCCAGGGATTTTCAAACATCGCAGTCTAAGGTCTAATGCTTTACTAATTTCCATATACATATATGCATATATTTCACTCCATTTTGGAACTGCACTAAATCTTAAATTTAGCAATGGAGTAGACTAAAATTCCGCTCTCTAACACAAAACATAAACGAAATAATTTAGTTGAACTTCACCACCGCCATCCAACATCGCACAGGATGCGGAAAAAGGAAACTCAGGCGAAAAATACCAGCTTGTTGTCGGAAAAAAGTTTACTGCAAAAAAGAGTAAACTTAAAATTAAATCAAAATTACCAAAAAACCCTTGAAATGAGAATATTATATTTTTTATTCATAAGCATAACATTGCGTAACACGAGAGAATAGCGAGTGAAAAAAATCTCAACACAAACATGAAATCTGAAATCTATGCGACCAACTGCCTTGGGCAATTTTAGTTGAAATCAAAACAACAACAACAAAACCAGAAGCGTGAGAAAATTGGAATCCCACAAAAAGGAAAGACAAACAATTTAATACAACTTTCGCGGTGTATACGTTTGTATGTAACTAAAGCAGAAAAAAGGCAAAAGACCGTGTTCGTTCACTGCTGACATAAATAAAATACGGCTTTATGCCACAGCCGTGAATACCAAAATATACAGTATTTGCTTAGCAAGGAGTAGTCTGCATATTTTACACTATTTCTGGTGCAAAGGTGAATACAATTTCACAACGTGGTTTAGTTTCATAAAATATATAAACTATATACATATATTCTAGGTCGTGGCAAAAATTCTTAAATAATCTGGCCATGTTCGTCTGTTGGCTGAAATAATTTACTTAAAACATAAAAAACATAAAACATTTTATTATACCTTATTCTTCTTCGAATATGGTATTATAAGTTATTATCACAAGCGTTTTTTGAAAAACCCAAATAGTAAACGAGTCACCACTAGCGAATAAAAGATCGATTTTTTGGGAGTCAATTTTACGAAATCGACTTTTAGTGTCGATTAATCGAAATACTAACAACAGTTTTAATTTTTTGGTTAGCTAATGTAACAGAAATGAGGGATGGCTTAAAAAAAATTAATGACATCTTGTGAAGAAATAAAAAGATAGAAAGGGTCCGCCATTTAACGTATTTTTTTCAACTATTCAACCGTTGGACTATTATTTGTGGGGTGCCATCAAAGATAAGTGTTACGCCGACAAGCCAGAGACAATTGACGCTTTAAAGGACAATATTCGTGAAGCCATTGGTAAAATACAGCTGTACACAATCGATAATGTGCTTAAAAATTGGACCGATCGTGTAGGCTACAGCATGGCCAGCCGAGGCAGCCATTTGAATAGAATTATTTTCCATTATTAACCGGAAGGATTGTACTTTCAAATAAAAAAAAATTGAGAAAATATTCAGTAGTTTATTTTTATAGCATTTTCAATATACTTACTATATATATCAAAATTATGCTTCAAGCCAATTCAAGAATTAAATTTAAGGCTGCTATCTTCAAAAAGGCTTAAATAACCTAAATATTGGAGGATATTGGGTGCAATAGTTTGACTGGTTGTATTTACATCCTATTTTAATTCCAAAAGAACACATTTTGAAACCTCGTTTTCTCTCACGTACACAATACAAGATAAACTAACTTCAAGATTATATTCATTTTTGCCGTAAAAGTAAAAAAGTACGAATTTGGAAAAAACCTTTTTATTTTGCGACTCTATGCAGTCAGATGAATATATACTCCGAATTCCATAATTCTAGCTGCGGCCATTTGGTTAGTACCATTTTTATCCACTTTAAAGTATGACTTTCAAAAATCTCTTTATGTTGCGAATCTACGCAATTAGAGGGATGTACACACCAAAGTTCAGCATTCTAGCTGTAGCCGTTTAGTTGGTACCATGTTTATCCCTCTGTTCCCATTATATCCTACAAACCTAACATCCCCGGAACACGCTGCGACAAAAAATTATTTTTTTGGTTTCCATAAACGATTTATAACTTTTTATATCACTATGTGAATTTCATCATCGAGTGAAAATGCAAATATTTGCAGCTTTTTAGTCAATTTGTAAATTTCTTTATCGAGTGAATATGCAAAATATTTTCAATAAACTGCATACAAGTTTATTCATTAATTCTTAGAATTTCTTTATCTCAGCATTTTTGAATAATATTGCATTTGAATTCGTTAATTTTTTAATTGAATATTATATATTATATGTATAATAGGAATGAATAAAGGAATACAAATTAAATCAAAAAACAAGTAAGGAAAGGCTGAAGTCGGGCGGGCCGACTATATGATACACTCCACTTTCTAGCCGAATACAAGTCAATTCGGTAAAAAAGTGAAAACGGGAAGAATTTTTGTATGTTTCCCAATCATAACCTAATATGACCTGGTCCGATTTGCCAAATCGATAAGAATATTTGTATCGGGTCTATATCCAAACATTGAATACAGTGACTAACTTTTACAATAAGCTATTCCAGTTATTATTATATATTATTATTTCAAATATAACGTGTTATGCTCACTTTGAAGAAATCACTTGAAGAAATATTTTTATGGGAGCTATATGTAAATCTCAACCGATCTGACCTATTTTCACCATAGATGTTCCTAGTTTAAATATAAGATGTTTTGCCAAATCTGAAGACAATCTGATACAATATGTGGTTTATAGAGTGGAAAAAGTGAAATCGGGAGTGAAGTTTGTGTGGGAGCTATATATAAATCTGAACCGATCCTACCCATTTGCACCATGGCTGTTTATAGGACAAATATATGATATTTCGCCTAATTTGAGGAGGATCTTTTAAAATATGTGGTTTCTAGAGCAGAAAAAGTCAAATCGGGAGGGAAATTTTATTGTGAGCTATATAAATCTGAACCGATCTGATCCATTTTTACCATTGGTGTTCCTAGTTTATATATAAGATGTTTTGCCAAATCTGAAGACAGTCTGATACAATTTGTGGTTTCTAGAGCGGAAAAAATCAAATCGGGAGCGAAATTTTTATGGTAGCTATATATAAATCTGAACCGATCTAACTCATTTTTATCGCAGGGGTTTCTAGTTATTCCCTTCACCACTTCTTGGACTAGGGTATTATAAGTTAGTATTCCGCCAAATGTTTGTAACACCCAGAAATAATCGAGCTAGACCCACCTTTAAGTATTCGGATCGGCTTAGAATCACCGGCTGAATCGATTTAACGATGTCTGTCTGTCCGTCCGTCTGTCCGTTTGCTGTCCATCTAAGCTTGTTCGCACTCTACAGGTCGCAATTGTGGTCCGATTATCATGCAACTTGGCAGCAGTTACTTTTTTTGGCCAAGGACGCTCGGTATTGAATTTTGGAAATCGATTCAGATTTATATATAGTCCCCATACAACTGTCGCTCCCGATTTGACTTTTTCCGCTCTAAAATCCACATCTTGTACCCGATTTTCTTTAAAATTGGCACAACATTTTATAATCGAACTAGAAACACCTATAGTGAATGTGGGTAAGATCGGTTCAGATTTAGATACAGCCCCAATACAAATGTCGCTCCCGAGTGTTTAATCGATTTTGGCCAAACTTTGCATATTATATTTCACCAACAAACAGACATGGTGAAAGCGGGTCACATCATTCCTGGTATCAGTATACCCCCATACAAATGTTCTTTCCGATTTAACATTTTTTGTCAAACACATACATTTACATGATTCAAAAGTCAAAATTTAAACTAGTTTACAAGCATTTTGTCCAAGCACACTTGTATACCCACCACTAGGCTGTTATGTCTTTGTGCACTTGTTTGTACACACAAAAGGAAGCGATATACTATATAATTAATTTTTGAATCGATTTAGCCATGTCCGTCCGTCCGTGGTCAAGGACGAGCGCCATAAAAATTTCGCTCTTCATTTGACTATTTCCGCTCTAGAGACCACATCATTTAATTGATTTTAATGAAATTTGGCACAACATCATACATTTCAATTAGAAACATCTCTGATGAAAATGGGTCAAATCGCTTCCATAAAAATGTCGCTCTCGATTTGAATGGTCTAGAAACCGTATATTTTAACAGATTTTTTTCAAATGTGACATAGAAACCACATAATTTAAATTTAGAAGACAATGTACTGTACTGAAAATGGATCAAAGCGGTTCATATTTAGATATAGCCAACATATAAATTTCGCAATCGATTTGATTTTTTCCGCTCTAGTTTATATTTTAATTAGAAGCATCTATAGTCACATCGGGTCAGATTTATATATAGGTTGTCGTCTCGCCCAAGTAAAATTTTAGAATGTTTGTTAAAACTACACTTCTGTACTGATGGCAAAGATATTTTTCACGGTGATAGTATTCGTGAATATCTACAATTAGTTTAAGAAATATTTGGCATGTGAAATTTCGTCAAAATATCTTTTTATACCCTCACTCTACAGAGTAGGAGGGTATATATCATTTGGCACAGAAAAATAGTGTAACTCATTGAAGGAGTGACTTAAGACCCTAAGTATGTTTGGACCAAATCCGTTTCACGACTTTTTAAGGTGTTTGAGCCATGTCCGTCCGTCCGTCTGTCTGGCTGGTGCACACGATAACACTCGAAAGGAGTTAAGGAATCGATTCTAACTTTGCACATCATAATATTTTCCCCAAAGTTCGAAGATGGGCGAAATTGCCACGCCCCTTCTGGTACCTCCCACACAAATGATCCGTATTCCTATGTTAAATTAAAACCACTGTAACTACCTCACGGATACTCAGAATCCGCTATATTTTGGTATTTGATAATATTTTTATAATCACTTTAAGTGTACTAAATATGGCAGGTTTGCCATAACCCTTCTAGTACCTATCACATATAACCACCAAAACTACGTGAATTTAAAGCTGTTTTATTTTCTATACAAATGACCGAATTACTGTGAAATTTCATATTTGACAATGCTTTTACAGAAGTTACATTCGCTTGGAATATGGACGATATTGCCAGACCCCCTCTGGTACCTCCCACACAAAGTGGCATAAACTTTGGTTACAATAAAACCGGCATACCATCCATACGGGTAGTCCAAATCATTTGCAATTTGATATTTGAAAATATTTGTATAACCACCTTAAACCTAAAAAATATTTACGATTTAGCCACGCCCCTCCTCCCTCTCAATTGTCTCTATCCTAGGTAATATTAAATCCTTCATAACTTCTATACTGGTGCATGGAATCCACTATGACTTGATATTTGATCATGTCTTTACAATTGTTTTATAAATGTGGATTGCGGGACCATGTGATACGAACCTCCTAGTGCCTTCCCCAAAAATTATCTTAACCTACGTTAAATTTAATTCCTTATAACGTCCGTATATATGTTCACTGAGAGTGAGGGATTAGCCGACTGAAGCATACTTACTTGTTCTGTTCAAAAGTTAGTGAATTTATTCCAAAAAAATTCAAAATGTTGGACCCCCTAGCTCCATTCGTTTATATGCTACTCTAGCGCATCAGTCGGGCATCTTTATGACGATCGAGAGTATATGTATATCGATAGTTCAAAGTGTTATAAATTTATTAAAATGGAGATGATAATTGAATGCCCCTAGAAGTACCATGTGATCTTAAGACCAAGTCCTTGTTATTTGACAACGGACCTCATATTTTGTGATAGCATATATTTTTAACGCTTTAATATTTATACAAATCCGCACGACCAGTACCTGTGTTTTTCCACGCATATGAAAAAATCAACTAGATAAGCCAATTTTTAAGTAGTCTTCGGGCTATAAACACAATCCTAAATATCCGAATCAAGTGTTCGCTTTTGAGCTTCTTAAATTTGTTTTCGAAAAATATTGGTTTGATTCGACCCATACTTGTGACCATACAAAGTATAGCTGCTTGAAGAACTACATGTTCACTCACGTTAAGAAAAATAAAACCTATTTAAAATATATAAACAGCTGCCAAATGACACAAGCAAAGCTACACTGTGAGAAATTATATGTTAAACAGATATTGTCAATTGAACCGAAATTTAATTTGGGAACATATATCTGATGAAAATGGTAATTTTACAAGAAACCGGCCGATGATTACAGATTTTCAGCAATTAACTGGCTACATTTTGAACACCCTATTGTTTAAATCTTTGATAACTATTTTTGACGCCCCTCATTTTGTTAGACAAATGTTGATGTCGGTGATTTTAAATGACATTTTTATCCAAAACCATAGAAAATCGAATTATATTTTTTATTTGCTTTTTATGTATTTAATTTAAAAACTTATAAAAATCACATGACCACAAAAAATTTTAGAAACTGAAGCAGTCTCGTATTGTATTGAAGCAGAATATCTCATTACATGCTCCATTTTGTTGCCTCCTGGGGAAAGGGGAAGTGGACCTAGATAGGGTATTACCTCCTACTACATTGTTGTTGCCTCAATCCCCTCTATAAATCACCTCTGGTCATATTTGATCTATCACTCACCTGGGCAATTTTAAGTGCTAACAACCCTTGGGCAACATATGTCATCAAAGAGTAACATTTTTCCCGGTGTAACATTTTTAAAATACTCAAAACAATATAGGAAGTGGGTTTTGTTCGCAAATAAGAAAAAATGTGGAAACTGTCGTATTCAGCCTCCTTGAGGAAGGAAAAGCGCGTTTTGTTTTCCCCTGTAGTGTTATGATTTCCCTCTTTTGCAGCGCTCTCAAATTGTTCCACGAAAGTCAGAAAAGAAACAACACAACAATAGTCGAAAGAAAAACATGATGACGGCGATGGGAAACCGAAACGGAAGTTATCTTAAGGAAAGCAGAACAAAAAACACAATCTGCATTTTTTCCTCTCCTCGAAAAGACCTTTTCCTTGAAGCTGTCCTTGTTGTTGTTTACAATTGTGAAAGTAGGAAACAGATAATAAACGCGACTATTAAAGCAAGATATACCGCCGCAGAATCCCACTTATAACAATGTGAAAAACAACAACAACGGGCAAACGGGGCCAGACGAAAACGCGAGTTCCACAAAAGGCAAGAAATATGTGGCAGCAGAAGCGAAATAAAAATAAAACAGAAATGGTTGCTTTGTCGACAGCCTCGCCTGCGTTAGTGGCATCAACACTCTACAAACCTCTGTAAGACATCCGAATTCAGGAGACTTGAAGATAAGCATAGGATTCCACGAATGCTCCAATAACGTACTATAAATGCAAAATTAGCCCTGATTGGAGGATCAAAATAGTAGTGTTCTAAGGCGGCAGAAGCAATTGTATATACTTAGTTCATTTTTATATAAAAACGTTAATAATTTAATGTTCCCAATTAATTAAGTAATGTTGTTGATTGGACTGAGGACACCTACTCGATATGGTAAAATCAACTCTTCTTAAATGTGCTTTGGAAAATCATCCACATTACAAATGATTTCATCCCTACAAATTGTGATTACATTCTTGAACTGAGCAGCACAGTGGTTCAGAATCAAAATCCATTGGCCAAAATTCAATAACAATAAAAATTTAAATTTGTCAAGAACCCAAGGATATTAACATTAAAAATCGGACAGTCAGATATATTTCAGAGATTGGACCAAAGTTTACTACTTTTCGTATTTTTCGATTGTAAAGAAAATTTCATTTTTTATGTTTTATTTTCTCGTATTTGTTCATAATAATATTTGTTCAATTTTGTCCAACTTAACAGAGATTTCTGCTAGTTTATCATAAAAGAAATAATCAATTCCATTCCAAACACTAGGTCGCACTATGGGGTGGGCCATTTAAATTTTTAAATTTGAACTACTGATTACTTTGACTTTGAAATGTAGAATAACACTCATATTTATTTTTACTTTCAGGTATATGTTTGGCATTTACAAAATGGGTCGCTATGTGCACGAACAAAAATTGGGAAATTTTAAAAACTTACCTACAAAGTAGTTAGTCTTCAACACAAACTGTAAGAAATTTACGTGGAAATTTTTCGTGTTTTCAAATGAAGCTTATTTTCATCTCTGTCATCTTATGTCAATAAGCAAAATTGCCGCATATGGGGTTCAGAGAACCCCCACATGACTATTGAGAAGCCAATGCATACACAAGGAGTCACTGTTTGGTGTGGATTTTGGATTGATCGGATGAGGTACTGCCGAGCCAATCGTGATAGTCGTATGAACGATATTGTGTTCCATTATTAAATGACAAAGTTCAACCTTTCCCATAAAACCAGAAATTTCAAAGAATAATCTATACTTTTTTATAGCCGATTCTTATTTATAATCTTAAATGGCCCTCCCTATAGTACATTTACAAGAATATAATTACTACATACATATGTATCTTTTGATATCTTTAAATGTGTTTTTGTATTCATGATATAAATTATAGACTGTCGAGACCCTTAGAAGCTAATTTTCTTTGGTTTCCTCCTAAAATGTTAATATTAATTAGCCGCGATGTCGCTCCCAATTTGATTTTTTCCGCTCTAGAGACCACATATCTTATCCGATATACTTTATCATTTTTGTTCAGTATCGGTTGACAAGTCATCATGGAAAGACTCACACCACAGCAGTCTTCAAATTGTTCAGCTCTATAACGAAAAACAACGTTCTGTGAGAAAGAACACCGTGGAGAACCGAATAGTCGTTGTTCTCAGCAGCTTAGCGTATTTCACGTAAGGATATCGGCGGTGCAAGAATTGAAGCCATGCGACTTGAACTTGCGTGTTATTTTCAGTGAATGGGCTCTGCAACCGCAATGCTCGAACAAGTTGTCCAAAAATTGAACCTTCCAAATAGATTACCTCAGACGTAGTCGTGACCAATATTTACATAATATAATTTTCAAACAGTGTCATAAGTTGCTCTTATAACCGATATTAAAAAGTTAACTGTTTTGTTTTTTATTTTTATTTTCATAGTTTTTGTTGTAACTACTTACACAGGTTCGAGATCATTTGTTTTTGTTTTCTTAGACAGAAAACAAAGTATTTTAATGATTTTTTATTTGGATCGGTTGCTAGCATAGCAATAACAAAACACTGTGTGCATTTTTCGCGAATTGTGATTACACACGAGAAGAAGTGTGGACATTTATTTGATTTCGGAGTAACTGTTGCATTGTACTGGGCATTGATAAGGGGGAGTAGCGTCCCTTGAAACGATCGTCTGTCCCGCTAGCAACCGAAGCAAATAAATGTCATACACTTCTTTTAAAATACTTTGTTTTCTTTTTAAGAAAACAAAAACAAATGATCTCGAACCTGAGTAAGTAGTTACAACAAAAACTTTAAAAATGTTAAGTTAATTTTCAAATTCTAAGACAGTCTAGCCATGTCCGTTCGTCTGTTGAAAGCACGCTAGCATCTAAACGAAAGGAGCTATGACGTCCAAATTTTTCATAAATACGTCTTATAGTCGTAGATCGGATGGGATTGCGAAATCGTTCCAGTGGGAAATATTTTTTTTCACAAGGGTATTTAGGGTATTTCATCATGTTTTTGAATGAATGTCTGCTTATATTTATTTGATAAAGTGATTCTAATTCGTAGGGGGTGAAATGGCGCAGAAAGGGATAAAAATTCGGTGCGTAGATTCCTCTAATTGAGTAGAAACATGATATAAAATTATTTTTTAAATTCGTATTTAAAGGGGTAAAATCGTAATAGAGGGACAAAAAAGGAGCCAACCAAACGGCAGCACCTAGAATAATGAAATTCAGTGTATACATTCCTCTGAATTCGTAGACACGTAAAATAAAGGGTTTTTTCGAAAGAGGGTAAATAAAAAGTATACACTCCTGCGACTGCTTAGACACAAAAAATAAATACGTTTTAAAAAATGGGAACCGCGGGATAAAAATAGTACCCACTAAACAGCTGCAGCTAGAATGATGAAATGCGGTCTATACATCCCTCTAATTAAGAAGACTCGTAAAATAAAGACATTTTCGAAAGTCGTAATTTTAAGCGGGTAAACGGGTTAAAAATGGATTTCGATTTATACATTCCTCTGACCGTATAGACATGCAAAATAATAATGTTTTTCGAAATTCATACTTTTTTACTTTTGGTTAAAGTGATAAAACTGGTATCGACCAAATGGTTAGAATCATGCAGAATTATGTATATTAAATTTTTCATTTAGTGATCCTAAATAATTTATTTTCATAATAAATAGTTTTTAAACATAAATAATTTATTTGCATACTTTAATGCTTCTATCTGTATACTAAACCAAGTATTAACAACAATTTCAAATTTCCCCCTTTTTTGTTTAGTTTAGGTTGTTAATGCTAAACTAATATAGATAGAGGTACGAGATTTTTAGTATTTTTTACAGACATTGTTATCTTTCATTTGAAAGCCATATAGTCTATTTATATCTCTAGAAAGTATAAAAATAAATTATTAATACAAATATGTCCATTGGAAATTAAAAGTCCTGTAAAATGGAGAAAATATCACCAAATGAAAATCTGAGTAAACATGTTTCTACATATTGGACTTTCAAAATGTGTACTTTTGGTATTAAAATAGGATATAAATACAACCTACCAAACGATAGCACCACATATCCCCCAATATTTATGGTATTTAAGCTTTTTTGATGATTGCTGACTTATATATACTATTTGAACTGACTTGAATTGTTATTTCAATATATATAGTATAAACATATTGATAACCTAAAAACAATTAAAATCTTATATATATATTTATATTTTTTTCAATATCTTTATATATTTAAAAAAAATTAAAATTTTCCTGTAATGTTACTGCACTTCTGTCACAACGAAGGCCTCTGTGGAAAGCAGTCCATAGTGGCGGGTATATAAGGTTCGGCTCGACCGAACTTAACGCCCTTTTTACTTGCTATAAATTCAACGCCACTTGAACATCAGACCCTTCAAAAAATACTTAAAAACTTGCATATTGTATTTTATGAAAATACGAAACATTTTCACTTATTTGATGATTTCATTAAAAATAAATTCACAATGTCAATAAGAAATTTTAGTGTCTAATTGTAAATCCTTTAATGATTAAAAGTAAGAAAGTTCACTCTTTCTTGTGTGATTAAATAGCTTTGCTTTGTTTGTAGAGGAAAAATTTTATATTTCGTTTAACTTTGAGATGCTTTTTACGCATTTACAAAATAATTTTTTCCCTCTTTGGAGGTTGTTAACCCCTGTTGGCCTGAGGCCAATTATGACCCACATCAACAATAAATTATGACTTAGATGATTGAGTTGAGTTTTTAAATGGCTGAAGTTTTATCTGTCCTCCCTTTGATCCACTGTGTCGCGTCTAGACTGAACTTTGTTTTTTTTTGCTCTGACCGATTCGCTTTATCTTAATTAGTGTAAAAGATACCCCTACTGGTATTTCTATTTGACACGTGTGTTTTATCACTCATTTGTTGATTCCGACAACGAGTACAGAACAGAACAGCAATCATTTGTTAAAAATAACCCAAAACTGATGTTTATGATAAGCCATTAAAGTCCATTTAGTGTCAAAACCAGACACGAATATGTCAGTCACAGAGTCCATTATTAATAAAAATGTGGATGTACAATATACATACGTATGTATGTACATATGTATATGTTTGTATCTGTGTATTTAATTATCTGAAGAAAAACAAGCAACAATTTGCTTCACAACACTTCGTGTGAACCTTATGTGAATCATGAAGTTATTGACTTTAAATTTAATAATGCACCTGTTACGTAAATCATGTAACGTTGCGCAATTTTGAATCCTTTCAGATTTAAGAATTTAAATTCAACACATTCCCATAGACTTTTTTGTGGATGACCACGTTATAGATGAAACTGAAATGGGGTGTATGTCTTCTTATTCCAAGGTGATAAACTACAAAAGTAAGAAACATTTTCCAATCATTTTGTTATTAATGCAATAGAAGCAAAAAATAAGTTTTAAAATAAGTAAAACTGTACTGAGAGAAAAAAAGCAGCTGCCAATTGAGTTCAATTGTCATGTGCCCTCCCGCCTACAGTACTCTGAAGTCTTCATGAGAGCAAATACTGTGGAATAATTCAGAAGACGAAGTGAAAAACAATACAAAAAAGTATTGATTATTTTTTTCAAATTTCTGGTTTTATTTGAATGGTTGAACTTTTTCATTTAAAAATGGAACACAATATCATTCATATGACTACCACGACTGGCTCAGAAGTACCTCATCCGATCAACGCAATTTTTCAGTACATTTTCGATTGTTCCGGCCCGAATATATTCAATGGCAACTTCGATTTCATGTTTCAACGCTTTAATTGTCTCTGGATAGTTTGCAAACCTTTATCCTTAATGGCTCCTCACAGAAAATAATCCAAATGGCTCAAATCACAGCTCAGAAGAGGCCAAATGGTTGATTATTCGATTTTCAAGAACAGTGCGTAAAATATCGATCCACACCAAACATTGAAAAGCCTATGCACATACAGCGAGTCACTCTGTATGTGCATTGGCTTTTCAATAGTCACATTTGGGTTCTCTGAACCCCACATGCGGCAATTTTGCTTATTGACATAGCGAGAAGAAAACGACCTTCATCTGAAAACACGATTTTTCGTTAAAATTCTTCATCTACCGCCAAACAATCTTCAGCCCATTGGTGAAGCGAAAACGCATCGGTTTGTCCAATAACGATCCATTGAAATGAACTCGTCTCTCAAATTGACGCACAAACTGAACTGAAGGCCGTAGATTACTTTACAGTTTGCGTTAGACTCACTACTTTGGACGTAAGTTTTTAATATTTCCAATTTTGTTCGAGCGTGTAGCGTCACATTTTGCAAATGTCAAATATAAACCTAAAAATAAAAACAAGTAAAAACGGCGTTGGATTGCAGAGGATATCGATTTCGTAGAAGTACAGTAACATTACAGGAAAAGAATAATACCACAGGGTGTAATGTCTTTGTGCATTTGTTTGTAACACCAAAAGGAAACGAGATAGAATCACTTTTTGAGTCGATTTAGCGATGTCCGTCCGTCTGTCCATCTATTCTTGTAATCGAAGTCCAGGTCGCAATTGTGGTTTGAACTAAATGAAACTTTTTGCGCAACGAAGAATTTGAAGAAGATCGGTTCTGATTTAGATATAGCTCCCATACAAATTTTGCTCCCGATTTTACTTGTTCCGCTCTAAAAACCACATATTTCAACAGATGTTCTTCAAATTTAGCAAAACGTCATATATTTTAACTAAAAATAGCTCTGGTAAAAATAGTCCAGATCGTTTCAGATTTATATATATCTCCCATACGAATTTCGCTCCATTTGACTTTTTCCGCTCTAGAAACCACATATGTATTTTAACAGATTTTCTTAAAATTTAGCAAAACAACTTATATTTTAACTAGAAACAACTCTAGTAAAAATGGGCCAGATCGCTTCAGATATTTATATAGCTCCCACACAAATGTCTCCCCCGATTTGATTATTCCGATCTATAAACCACACATTTTAACAGATTTTCTTCAAATTTGGCAAAACAAATTATATTTCAACTAAACATCTCTATATATATAGCTCCCATATAAATGACTCCCCCGATCTAATTCTTTCCGCTCTAGAAACCACATATTTAATAGATTTCCATCAAATTTGGGAAAGCGTCTTATATTTCAGAAAATCTATGCTAAAATGTGTCAGATCGGTTCAGATTTATATATAGCTCTCACTCAAAGTTTGTGTTCAATTTTTTTACAAATACAGATAGAAGTATGAAATTTGTAGTATATATATACCCGGTTCAAATGTAATGACCTTTTTTTTACCCTACGCCACAGGGTATATTGACTAGGTATTATATAGTCGGCCACGCCCGATTTTAACCTTCCTTACTTGTTTTTTTTTAATATAGCCAAAATAAAACAAATAAAAATATTGAAAAAATAATTTTATAAATAAATATAAAATTTTAATTATTTTTAACCGCGCTCATTAGAAAGGCTACCAATATGTTTATACTATACATCGAAATACTACTTCATATCAATTCAAAAAGTAAATATATGGCAGCAATCTCCAAACAAGCTTAAATATCCTAAATATTGGGGGCGAGTACATTTTCATCTTGGTTGTATTTCCATTCTATTTTAATTCCAAAACTACAGGTTTTAAAAATCCATTATCTCTCACGTACACAGTGCATGATAACCTAAGTTATTACCCATGTTTGACGTAAAAGTAAAAAAGAAAAATCTTTTCATTTTGTAAGTCTATGCAGTCAGATGAATGTATACACCGAATTCCATGAATTAGCTGCGGCCATTTACCCCCTTAAAAGTACAAATTTCTAAAATCTCTTTATTTTACGAGTCTCACCAAGTAGATGGTTGTACACACCACATTTCACCATTTTAGCTGTAGCCGTTTCGTGGGTACCATTATTATCCCTCTGTTCCATTGTATACTTTAAAAGTACGAGTCTAAATAATGAGATGAATGTATACTCCGAATTTCATGAATCTAGCTGTAGCCATTTTTTATACTTTATGGATGTAAGGTTTTATGACATGAGAGCGCTTGTAAATATTGAGCCGATATATTAATCTTAAGATAATTATTAAGTTATAATAGCCGATTTTCATCGATTCTAAATAAATAAGTTTTATTAAAAACTTTGAAAATCGTAAAAAAACTAAAATTTGTGGGCGTTGGGCGGGGCACTGAAAGTTTTAATTTAATTGTGGATTTAAATGAACTGGAACTGATTTGTTTTGACGTACATATTAAAATACGTAATTTATGATTCATTTTATGGTACATGGGAGGTAGGCGTTGTTGTTGGCTAATTTAAACAAAACTTCTTTATGATCTAAGTTGACGATACAAGGGACATGTGCGAAATTTCAAGGTCCTAGCTTTATTCTTTCTAGATGCCAAGTATGAATGATATACACATGATGTGATCTTCATGTACAGGAAATCTGATGGTGGCGAATTCAAGTAAAATTTGATGAAGACAAAACGTCCTTTCCATATTTCTGGATTTGAACTATTTATGATCTTCTGGAATACTAATCTGTTTCCAACAAAAAGCCGCAGCGGCCTACAGATGGCTAGAATGACATTGATTTTTTCGTTATGTTGAAAATAAAATCTATTTGTAAATGTAAATAGATTGCAAATTTAAATAAAAATTATGAAAACTGAAAAACAAATTTCCTCAAAATAATAATACAACGATGGTTATTAACGCACAAATTATTGAAAATAACACCATGAACTAGTTTTGCCTAATGTTAGCGATTAAAAATAGTAGTGTAATCTACAAAATATGCGATCAATAATCTGAATTTCTCTGCTAATATTAAAACAAGTAAGGAAAGGCTAAAGTCCGGTGGGGACGACTCTATGATATAAACCACTTTCTATCGGATACAATTCAATTCGGACATAAAATGAAAACGGGAAATTTTTGACCTGGTCCAATTTGTCAAATCGAGAATAATATTTGTTTCGGGCTATATCCAACATGGAATTAAGTAATGTATAACGTGTTATGCTCAATTTTAAGAATTCTCTGAAAATACGAGGTTTCTGGGGACAAACATTGAATGAGAGCTATATGTAAATCTGAACCGATCTGACTTATTTTCACCATAGATGTTCCTAATTTAAATATAAGATGTTTTGCCAATTTGAGAAAATCTGTTAAAATATGTGGATTCTAGAGCGGAAAAATTCAAATTGGGAACGGAATTTGTATGGGAGCTATATATAAATCTGAACCGATCTAACATATTTTTACCACAGGTGTTTCCACTTAAAATATAAGGTGTTTGCGAATTTTGAAGAAAATCTGTTACAATATGTGGATTTCTAGAGCGGAAAAATTCAAATTGGAACGGGATTTTTATGGCAGCTATATATAAATCTGAATCGATCTAACACATTTTTACCACAGGTGTTTCCACTTCAAATATAAGGTGTTTTGCGAATTAAATTAAAATATGTGAATTCTAGAGCGGAAAATGCAATTGGGTGCGAAATTTGTATGGAGCTATATATAAATCTGAACCGATCTAACACATTTTTACCAACAGGTGTTTCCACTAGAAATATAAGGTGTTTTGCGAATTTTGAAGAAAATCTGTTAAAATATGTGGATTATAGAGCGAAAAATTCAAATTGAGAACGAAATTTGTATGAGAGCTATATATAAATCTGAACCGATCTAGCACATTTTTACCACAGATGTTTCTAGTTGAACTATAAGATGCTTTGCCAATTTTGAAGAAAATCTTTTGAAAAATGTGGTATCTAGAGTGGAAAGAGTTAAATCGAGATTGAATTTCGTATGGGGACTATATCTAATCTGAACCTATTTTCTTCAAATTAAATAGCGATCGTCCTTGTCCCAAAAAACTTCATTGTGCAAAGTTTCATTTAGTTATGTCTACAATTGCGACCTGTATCGTGATTACAAGAATAGATGGACAGACGGACATTGCTAAATCGACTCAAAAAGTGATTCTAGTCGATCGGTATAATTAACAATAATTCCAGTAGCGTT
>CANDYM010000052.1:0-16392 GCA_947397865.1 Polietes domitor
GATTGCGTTGTGAATACTACTAGTTTAGGTAATTTGCTCGTGATTCCGGAGGTTATTATGGGATTATTTTGATGGATAAAATCTCTACTCATTCTACACAAGAACAAGGTGACTAAGGACATGTTTTCACCACTTGGCTGTCATGGCTTCATTGGTCGTCTGAAATTTTAAGCAAATCATAACTGGGTTAAAATTTTTGAAACTTGACCAATTTTGGTAAGATTTACCATATTACTTTATATTTCACATAGAAACAGGTTTGCTCTTGCTTTGTTATAGGTCATGTACAAATCTGTCTTCCGACTTTACTTATAAGCGCTCTAGAAACCACATGTTGCAGCCGGAAGTTGTGGGCACAACAACATCGTTTTGTATTTGACCTTGGAAAATACGTTGTGAAAGTTAATAATGCCGACCCATGTTTATTAAGATGGGTCACGAAAATAAATTCCAGCGGTCACCTCCCAGAAATGAAGATTGGATTGTTTAATGATGATCTACAAAATATTTCGTAGAATTATTTGACGTTTATATTGATTTTTTGTGGGTTTTCAAGTTAACAGTTAAAAACTCGTATTTGTTGGAAACATTTCGTTGGAGGTGTAATGAAAAATAAATAGGATGAATCAATATCTTCGAATGGTGCCTAAATGATGAATATCAGACGAAAAATGACGTCCCTAACTCCGTTTTTGTGAAATAATTTAATGCAGACCATGGCTTTCACAGCTATTCTATGTATTCTACTCATAAAAATATTGTATACGTATTTTTGGAAAAAAAAGAATTGTTTTTTTTTTTCATGAGTGAAAAACATACTACTTTAATGTGTTATACCTCGTTTTTAAGGTAATTTCAATTACTTTAAAAATGTTGAGGTGCTGTGCTATAGCAGGGTTAGATTTTTTAAAGTATTTGCAATTTTAATTGTTTTATTTCGATTTTCTAAATGAATACACCAAAACATTTTGTTGAAATTTTAAAGAAGTGTGCTTAGGTCTATTTTTAAACGACTGTGTGAGTTTGAAAGTGGTGAAATTATGGATTCTATTTTTTTTCGTTTTATTTTTTACAAAATCAACCAGAATTACAGTGAAAAATCGTTAAAATTGTAATTTTTTATTAATTCATAAGCACAAGGTATAAAAACAATAACAAAAACAAACAAAAATTGGTTATGGAAAAATATATTTTTTCAATTTTTTCTGATGGTGCAATAATCTCACACTAAAAAATGTAAAAAAAGTAATTTAAAAAATATATATTAAATGGAATTGAAATTACCTTCAAAATAATGTATAACACATTAAAATCGGCAAAGTCTTTCAGGCGTTACAGGCACACCTTTGGAAAAAAAGGAGTATGTTTTTCGCTGTTGAATTGGTGATGAAGCGTGAAAAAAACTTTCAATTTTTTTCCAAAAATACGTATACAATATTTTTAAGAGAAGAATACATACACAAACTTTCAAAACAATAGCAGCTATCGAGGTCAAAAACCGTACCGCTTGACATGGAATGACTCATGTATATTATATCAATTTGTATTTTTATTTGTGTTTGCTTTTGATTTCCGGAAAGGAACTGCTAGCATTAATGTATTTGTCTGGAAAGGAGCTAAGCACTAGCAGACATTACCATGGAATAGGCTTTAAGAAAATGAAATGAAAATGTCTTTGAATTGATAATGAGCCAAGAGACAAGAAATTACAAGAAGTGGAAAATAAACAAATGGAAATTCTCAATGAAAAAAGCGAAATAAAAAAGAAATCGTAATATTGTTTTCATCATGAGAATGTCATAAATAACACACAAATGACATTGAGGACAATGACAAACAGCAAAAGAACAAACAAATATAGCAACAACACCATGTTGCTGTTATTCACTTCCAGCAACAAAATGTTACTGATGACAACATGGAACAGCAGCTCAAAGGCGAGAAAAAAGAGGACACCAGCAAACGCAATGACCAGTCGTTGAATGGTCTTAAGAAACAGTCCAATTTTGCAAGAATAAAAAATACAAGAAAAAAAGTAAAATCGGCGTTTGGCTCGGCCGAACTTTATATACACTCCTGAGGCTGACGATTTTCGTAGAAGTGCAGTAACATGACATAAAAATATTATTTTTATTAATATAGCCAAACCAAAACAAATAAAAATATTGAAGAAATAATTTCATAAAAAATATACAATTTTAATTATTTGATACCATTGTAAGATAAGGTAAGATTACCAATACGTTTGTACCACATATATCGAAATAATACTTCAAGTCAATTCAAAAAGTAAATATAAGGAAGCAACAATTATTAAGTATTTCCAGCTACAGTCGCTTGGTTGGTTGATATCCATCCTATTTTAATTCCAAAAGTAAACATTATCTCTCACGTACACTGTGCAAGAAAACCTAAACCTAACTAAAAGTACGATTTTGGAAAAATCTTTTTATTTTGCGAGTCAGATGTCCAAATTTGATGGATCTATCTGTAGCCGTTTAGTTGGTACAATTTTTATCGTTTTGTTTTGTATCCCTTGAAAGTACGGTGTTTTCATTTTTCGTGTCTACGCTGTAGGACGAATGTATACTCTAATTTCATGACTCTAGCTGCAGCCATTTTGTTGTTATAATTTTTATCCCCTTTTTCCATTTTACGAATTTCGAAAAATCCCTTTTATTTCACGTGTCTGCGCACTCATGTATACACCGAATTTCATTATTCTAGGTGCAGCCGTTTGGTTGGTACCATTTTTATTCCTCTAGTCCCGTTTTACGAATTTGGAAAAAAAATATTTTATATTATAGAATCGGTATTTTTTTTTGAAAAGTGGGCGTGGCACATTCCATACGAAGTGAAAATCTATTATTGAATATTGCCAGTTTTATGACACCTAGAGTGCTGAAATTTTGTGTAAGTGCATCTAGCATCAATATGCGTAGTTGTGCAAAAAATGGTCGGTATTGCAAAAGTGGGCGTGGCACCTTCCATACAAAGTTAAAACTTATTACCGAATATTGTCAGTTCTATAACACCTAGAGTGCTGAAAATTTGTGTTAGTAGATCCAGTGTAAATAGTTGTGCAAAGATGGGCGGAAAGTGGCCGTGACCCTTCCCATTCGAAATTAAAACCTGTTTTAGAGTATATTCGACACCGAGATTCCTATATTGTTGTGTGAGTTAATTTATTTGTAACCTGCTTAGACAATATACAAATGGGCGGGATTTGAAAGATTATTTATTTGAATTTTGTAAAATTACACGTTTTCCTTGAATTTATTTAGCACAATAGTAAATAAAGGTAAAAAAGAAATATTCATTCATTCATTCATTCATTGAATTTCTATGAGTTTTGAATGTAGTACATTCGAATGCCAGCTATTCGATTAAGTAAGTTCTTCTTACGTAGGAAGTTTTTTGTTTTGGTAATGGAAATGAAGAGAATTACACTCAACCTAAAATCAATTTGATTTTTGACAATTCTTCCTTTATTCGCCGTAAACTACAGTTCTGTTCTTCAACATTCTCCATGGAACATATCAATTTATTTAGTACCGCAGAGAAGTACCTTTATTAAAAGTCGTACATATATTACCGATCACAAGAAAAAACAATATAAAACCTGATTTTAATTTCCGTCTGCTTTTCTGCCTGTCGAAGCGGGTGGCTGTGGGGGGGATTTTTTCCCTTGCCACCGATTTCGCCCACTGCCAATTCCAACCGATCTACAACTATTAGACTATTATTCTGATACAATTTGGGTGTCCTGGCTCCTTTCGCATACTAAATATCAAGCAACATAAGCAGACATATTCAAAAAACATGCTTAAATACTCTAATTATTAGGGGAATTTTGAGTCCTTATGAGGGAAAAATTTTCCCTGTAGACCGATTTCGCCCAGTTGCCTATCCGATTTACAACTATTAGACGTATTCTGTGAAAATTTGGACGTCTTTTAGATACTAGCGTGCTTTCTACAGACGGACGGGCATGACTAGGCCTTAGAACTTTATGGCGCAAAAGAATATACATATTTAATAGGGTCTCAGGTCGACATTTCAGGGTGTTACGAACAGAATAACAAAGTTAGTACACTCCCATCCTGTGGTGGAGGGTATAAAAAGGCGATAAGTTCGATAGAGCAGAATCTTTTGTTTGACCACTTATCCTTCAGTACGTCTACCTGTCCTTTTTTACCTGATTTGTAGTCGGTGCATATTCATGAATAATTTGTAAGCAGAAATAAATTTTTTTTTCTTAATAATTTCCCAATTCTTTCGCTATCGGCAACAATGAACTCCGTGAAGAATCACAATACCATGTCGTCTTATAGTACCGCCGTCCATGCAAAAGATCTCGAATATTCTAGATGATTTTATTTGGTAAAACACGGCTACTGTTGACAACTACATCAAAGACCTAAGTTCAAAGACCTTAAAAATAGATTTTTATACACTCCACGAGAGTATTATGTTTTTGTGCATTTGTTTGTAATACCCAAAAGGACGCGAGATAGACCCATTGTTAATTATACCAATCAACTTAGAATCGCTTATTGAATCGATTTAGCAATGTCCGTCTGTATGTCTGTCCGTCCGTCTGTCTGTCCATCTATTCTTGTAATCACGATACAGGTCGCAATTGTAGCCAGAACCAAAAGAAACTTTGCACAACGAAGTTTTTCGGGATAAGTACGAACGCTATTTAATTTGATGAAAATCGAATCAGATCAGCCCCTATACGAATTTAACTCCCGATTTGACTCTTTTCATTCTAGGTACCACATATTTTACCAGATTTTCTTCAAAATTGGTAAAACATCTTATATTTGAAACACGTGTGTTGAAAATGTGTTAGATCGGTTCAGATTTATATATAGCTCCCATACAAATTTCGCTCCCAATTTGACTTTTTCCGCTCTATAAACCACAATTCTCTTAAACTTCTTCAAATTTGGCCAAATATCTTATATTTCCACTAGAAATACCCACGGTGAATATGAGTCAGATCGGTTGAGATTTATATATAGCCCCATACAAATTTTGCTCCTGGCTTGACTTTTTCTGCGCCAGAAACCATGGATTTTCATCGAATTTCTTCAAATTGAGCATAACACGTTATATTTGAACTGGAAGGTTTTATTGTTAATGTGGGTCACTTCATTCCCTGTTTGGATATAGCTCCGATACAAATATTCTTCTCGAAGTAACAAATTGTGTCAGGTCATATTAGCCTATGATTAGGAAACATACAAAAATCCTTCCCGTTTACCTAATTGTATTCGGATAGAAAGTGGAGTGTATCATGTAGTCGGCCGCTCCCGACTTTAGCCTTTCCTTACTTGTTATACCCTACACCACTTCGTGGTCTAGGGTATTATAAGTTAGTTTCGCGCCAAATGTTTGTAACACCAAGAAATAATCGAGCTAGACCCACCTTTAAGTATACCGATCGGCTTAGAATCACCAGCTGAGTCGATTTAACGATGTCTGTCTGTCCGTCCGTCCGTCCGTCCGTCCGTCTGTCCGTCTGTCCGTCTGCTGTCCATCTAAGCTTGTTCGCACTCTACAGGTCGCAATTGTTGTCCGATTGTCATGAAACTTGGCAGAAGTTATTTTTTCTGGCCAAGGACCATCGGTATTGAATTTGGAGGAAATCGGTTCAGATTTAGATATAGCCCCCATACAAATGTCGCTCCCGATTTGACATTTTACGCTCTAGAAACGACACATTGTACCCGATTTTGTTTAAATCTGGCAGAACATCTTATAATCCAACTAGAAACATGTATGCAAAAACTGGGTAAGATCGGTTCAGATTTAGATATAGCCCCCATACAAATGTCGCTCCCGATTTGACATTTTACGCTCTAGAAACGACACATTGTACCCGATTTTGTTTAAATCTGGCAGAACATCTTATAATCCAACTAGAAACATGTATGCAAAAATTGGGTAAGATCGGTTCAGATTTAGATATAGCCCCCATACAAATGTCGCTCCCGATTTGACATTTTACGCTCTAGAAACGACACATTGTACCCGATTTTCTTTAAATTTGGCAGAACATCTTATAATCCAACTAGAAACATGTATGCAAAAACTGGGTAAGATCGGTTCAGATTTAGATATAGCCCCCATACAAATGTCGCTCCCGATTTGACATTTTCCGCTCTAGAAACGACATATTGTACCCGATTTTCTTTAAATTTGGCAAAACATCTTATAATCCAACTAGAAACATGTATTCAAAAATTGGGTAAGATCGGTTCAGATTTAGATATAGCCCCCATACAAATGTCGCTCCCGATTTGACATTTTCCGCTCTAGAAACGACATATTGTACCCGATTTTCTTTAACTTTGGCAGAACATCTTATAATCCAACTAGAAACATGTATGCAAAAATTGGGTAAGATCGGTTCAGATTTAGATATAGCCCCCATACAAATGTCGCTCCCGATTTGACATTTTCCGCTCTAGAAACGACATATTGTACCCGATTTTCTTTAAATTTGGCAAAACATCTTATAATCCAACTAGAAACATGTATTCAAAAATTGGGTAAGATCGGTTCAGATTTAGATATAGCCCCCATACAAATGTCGCTCCCGATTTGACATTTTCCACTCTAGAAACGACATATTGTACCCGATTTTCTTTAAATTTGGCAAAACATCTTATAATCCAACTAGAAACATGTATTCAAAAATTGGGTAAGATCGGTTCAGATTTAGATATAGCCCCCATACAAATGTCGCTCCCGATTTGACATTTTCCGCTCTAGAAACGACATATTGTACCCGATTTTCTTTAAATTTTGCAGAACATCTTATAATCGAACTAGAAACACGTATGCAAAAATTGGGTAAGATCGGTTCAGATTTAGATATAGCCTCCATACAAATGTCACTCCCGATTTGACATTTTCCGCTCTAGAAACGACATATTGTACCCGATTTTCTTTAAATTTTGCAGAACATCTTATAATCCAACTAGAAACACGGATGCAAAAATTGGGTAAGATCGGTTCAGATTTAGGTATAGCCCCCATACAAATGTCGCTATCGATTTCACTTTTTCCGCTTTAGAAACCACATATTGTACCCGATTTTCTTTAAAATTGGCACAACATTTTATAATCGAACTAGAAACACCTATGCTGAAAGTGGGTATGATCGGTTCAGATTTATAGCCCCCATACAAATTTCGCTCCCGATTTGACTTTTTCTGCTCTAAAATCCACATATTGTACATATTTTCTTTAAAATTGGCACAACATCTTATAATCCAACTAAAAAACCTATGGTGAAAGTGGGTAAGATCGGTTCAGATTTAGATATAGCCCTCATACAAATGTTGCTCCCGAATGTTTTACCGATTTTGCCCAAACTTTACATATTATATTTCACCAATAAACAGACATGGTGAAAGCGGGTCATACCGTTCCAGTTTTCAATATACCCCCATACAAATGTCCTTTCCGATTTAAAATTTTTTTTCAAACACTTTCCTTCCCGATTTCACTTTTTTACCGATTTAAATTGCAATGAGAATTGTTTGGGTGATGCCCATATGTCCATACTTTGGTATAACTTTGGTATACTACTGTATAATTTGTATTTGTCTGTCGGACAATTGGATCAATTACCATATTATTTACCATATTCGTTAAATTTGACTAAAGATGAATTTATAGCATATAAATTATATGAATATAATTTATATAATTTGTATGAACTACATAAAATTGCTCCCATGAAATACCTGGGTTTAGTAATCAAAGCGAGGTACATACGCAGGGAGTGGTGTAGGGTATTATATAGTCGGCCCCGCCCGACTTTAGCCTTTCCTTACTTGTTTTCTTTGTGTTAACACTAGTACAACAAAGTGAATATAGTCTTTGTATTCATAAACTCTAAACTTTCACACACATTTTCATTCCTACAGGTATGCATTCAGGTTTTTTTACAGAATTCCAATCACTGTCATCCATTCACTTATCCTTCTCTTATTTTGCATAATACGCAAGTAAAATTGAAATTCACATTTTCGTTTCTCATTATCCTTTCTAATTGTCATCATTAAATAATACTATTTTAATAGTGGCCAACTTACGCCACCGATGCGAATAATCTCGCATCTGAATCCCAGGACAACGAGCAGTTGTATTTATATGGAACTTGTCTCTCAGTCGATAAACAAGTTTGTGAATTAGACACACTGGCTATTATCATAAATATAATCAATCTCACCGCAATGGTAGACAATAACCAGCTAAAACAACAACAATGAAGTTAATACCATTTTGACTTCTCCTATGTTTGTTTCTTCTGTTGAAAAGCCTCTTGGCACTGGCATCTGTTACTTTATAACGGAAATTCACTTTGCAAAATCAGTATTCACAATGGAAAATTGAAAGAATCTTTTGCTTAGCAAATACTTACGTTTTCTACGAATTCGCTACAATATAATACAACCAAGACAAAGAGACTGTGACAAAGGGAAGTATTTATATTAAACTGGGTAGCGGTATGTATGAAAAGATATTGTTGCGCTGTTTTCCAGAACAAATACATCAAAAAGGATGAAATACTAAGTTATATTTATGCAACGGAATGCACTTTTAAAATTATTAAATCTATTCAAAGTGTCTACCATCCCCCGTTTGCGTGAAACCTCGTTTGGTGTGTTAAAACACTGAAAACATAATAACCAAAATATCCAGAAAGTCCACAGTTCAAAACAAGTAAGGAAAGGCTAAAGTCATGCGGGGCCGACTATATGATACACTCCACTTTCTCTCCGAAGACAATTCAATTCAGTAAAAACGTGAAAACGGGAAGGACTTTTGTATGTGTCCTAATCATAGAATGATATAACCTGACCCAATATGTCAAATCGAGAATTATCGGGGCTAGATCCAGACATGGAATGAAGTGAGCCACTTTCACAATAGGTGCTTCCAGTTCAACTATAACGTGTTATGCTACATTTGAAGAAGATCTGTTAAAATATGTGGTTTCTAGGGAAGAAAAGACAAGCCGTAAGCGAAATTGTATGGGATCTATATATAAATCTGAACCGATCTGACCTATTTTCAATATGGATATTTCTAGTTGAAATATAAGATAATTTGCCAGACTTGAAGAGGATCTGTTAAAATATGTGGTTTAGAGAGTGAAATATGACAAATCGGTAGTGAAATTCGTATGGGGGCTATATCTAAATCTGAACCGATCTAGCCCGCTTTAGCCACAGGTGTTTCTAGTTGGATTATAAGATGTTGCGCCAAATTTAAAGAAAATCGGGTACAATATGTTGTTTCTAGAGTGGAAAATGCCAAATCGGGATCGACATTTGTATGGGGGCTATATATAAATCTGAACCGATTTGCCTCAAATTAAATAGCGTTCGTCCTTGATCCACAAAACTTATTTGTGCCAATTTTTGTTAAGATCGGACTATAATTGCGACCTGTAATTTGATTACAACAATAGATGGACAGACGGACTCAGAAAGTGATTCTAAGTCGATCGGTATACTTAACAATGGGTCTATCTCCTTTCCTTTTGGGTGTTACAAACAAATGCACAAAGCCAAAATACTCTCGTGGAGTGTATAAATAGTAGGGTTTGGGGTTTCCCAGACTTTTTTCATTTCCCGGGAAAACGGGAATGAAAAGTTTCATTCCCGGGAATCCCGCGAATTCCCGGCAAAATATAATTTATTGTAGGTACGTCCAATATGTTATAAAATGTCAGCATTGGAGTGTGTTTTAACCCATTAAAGTACACCGTACACGTCCGTGTACACTATTTAAAGGTTTTCTTACATTTTTGATAATTTTCAATATGAATGAAATTCCTAATAAAACTATATAGCACAAGGGATATACGAAATAATTTGAAAGAAAATTAATCAATGAAAATAACATTAGGGTTTAGGGTTAAAATACTGACATATTACAAATTAAAAACGAACGTTTTTGTTAAAATATTCAAAAGATTATTTTCCATTTTAAAAATATTTTACTCTACACAAATCAGAAAGGATTGGAGATGTCATAATATTGGACATTTAAATCACAAGCACAACGGACTGGCACCTTCACTAGATTCAAAATTAAACAAATGTTTAAGGAAACAAAGAAGAATGTTATGACGTGTTTAATTTAGAAGATTCTTTAGTCTAGAGAGGAAACTATTTTACAGAAAAAGAGGGAAAATATTCTAAACTGTAGAAGCAATAGAAATATTAAAAAATGTTAATATTAAGTAAATAAATTCATAAAAAATAAAAACATTGAAATATTATATTTCTATTCATATTAGATTTCTCTTGAAAGTTTCCAAGTGACCAATTTTAATGTTATGCCATTTCTTACTGATTTCACATGTAAAGTAAATTCTTCTTTGAGAAGATTTTCTCCCTCTATTTCGTCGATTTTTTGGGAAAACAAGAAATTTAATGTCAGCCATAGTATTGTCAATATGATGTTCTTGTTTCACAATAAAAATCTTGCAAATATCTACACTAAAAGAGTGTATTCCCAAATCTGGTATTCGAAATTTTCCTTTTATATAGTATAACTAAATTAGTGCTCATAATAATCAATAAAATATTATTTAATATTTCCCGTATTCCCGGGAAATTTAAAATTTTTTCCCGGAAATTCCCGCAAGTTATTTGTTGTGTAAAAAATCATATTAAATAACGCATCTACTGTCGTAATTTTTCCACAAAGTGAGAGTCTATTGAAAACTTTTAACGTTTTATCTGAGAAATCTTTTTTTACTTATGACAGTCTTGAAGTAAATCCCGACGGAATGTATTCTCTAATCCTTGGGTTAAATTGTCCCATTAGGTGGCGCCTTTGTATTTAAAAACTTCCAACTCAACAATAAATCATGAATCAGTACCAGAAAATCTGAAAGTACCTTGCAGCGAAAAAGGTAAATGTACACTAGTGATGTTGTTTGGTTATTTTTTTATACCGTGGAGCGGTATAAAATATTTCTATTGTAAACACAAAAATAAATACTTATTAAATATATTGTAGTTTGTATTTTCCCGTATTCTAAAATATTTTTTATTAGTTGACTTTTGCATTTCGCTTCTCTTTGGCAGCATCAAAATGGTCAGTAAAATTTTGCCTCGTTTTGGTTTACTCTATTTCATTTTCTTCACTTTTCATTTCTGAACGCAATAACGAAGTTCTTGTAAGCGTAAAAAATAATAACCAAACATCACTAGTGTACATTTACCTTTTGCGCCGCAAGGTACTTTCAGATTTTCTGCTGCTTCCTCTTATTAGTTAAATGAAATTTATTGTATTCGCTTAGTGTTGAAGATAAAAGTGTTAAAATTTTGGTTTAATGTCACGTAGTTTCTTAAAGAAAATAATTTTTATTAATAAACAACATTATGTTTTTAACGCATTTGAATTTGTTTTGAACACACAAAACGAAGCTCTTTTTGAATCGATTTGGCCATATACGTCAGCCTACTTGTTTGTTCTTGTAATCAAAGTACAAGTCACAATTATTACATAAAACTGCTACTTAACCAAATATTTAAAAAGTCGTGATTAAAAAGCAAGTAAAAAGGCGTTAAGTTCGGCCGGGAATCTTTTATACCCACCACCACGGAGTATATTCCACAGTATTACCGGCAGACTAGAGGCTGTCAACTTTACATAGTAGTGCACTACAATATTAGGAAAATGGTGATTCTTCATTATTATAATATTAATAGTCCTCTGCTATATAAATATAAAACTTCAAGTGGAATCAAAAAACGAACATCAATCAGCAATCTTCAAAAATGTGCCCTATATATTATTAGTTAAATCGGGAGGGACAGTTGTATGAGGATTATTTTAAAACCTGAAACGATGTTCAAATATAGGGTGGGACATTTACATTCTTAAAATTGAACTTCCTATTAATTTGACTTTGAAAGATGTTTCATTTTTATTTTTATTTTCAGGTTTAGGTTTGACATTTGCAAAATGGGACGCAATTCGCTCGAGAAAGATTAGGAAATATTAAAAATTTACTTCCAAAGGAATGAGTCTTTAATGCAAACTGTAAGACATTTATATGGGAACATTTGGAAAAGAGATCGGTCTTCAGTTCAGCCTTCATGAAGCTCATTTTCATCTCGATGGCTATATCAATAAGCAAAATTGCGGCATATGGGGTTCAGAGAACCCACACATGGGTTCACAAGGGTTGTACTGACAAATTGGGTTGATCGGACGAGTTAGTGCCGAGCCATTCGTGGTAGTCATATGAATGACAAAGTTCAACATTTCCAATAATACCAGAAACTTAAAAATATAATCAGAACTTTTTATAGCCGATTATAATTTATAGTTCCATATTATTTATTAATTATAATTTAAAGTTCTAATAATGCACCTATATGGTTCCTAGAGGGGAAACAGTCAAATCGGTAGCGACATTTTTATGGGGCCTATATTTAAATCTGAACCAATCTGTTCCACTTTCCCCATAGATGTTTCTAGTTGTAATCGGTTAATATATGTGGTTTCTAGAGCGGAAAAACTCAAATCGTTAGCGAAATTTGAGGAAAATTGATCTAGAAAAAGTCAAATCGGTAGTTGAATTTGTATGGGATTAGATTTAGATCTAAACCGATTTGCTCCGAATTAAATAGCGTTCGTCCTTAGCCTGCAAGACTTACTAGTGCCAATTTTTGCTAAATCGGACTAAAATTGTGACCTTTACTTTGATTATAAAAATAAATGGAGAAACGGGCACTTTTAAATGGTCCCAGAAAGTTATTCTAAGCTGATCTGTATAATAAGCGATGGGTCTATCTCCTTTCTTTTTGGGCGATAAAAACAAATTTCTCTATAGAATTTTCAGTTTATGGTGAGAAGTAAGATTGAAGTTCAGTGTGTCTCTTTTGTGCGTAAAATACATGAGCACAAAGTAATATTGAAAATAAGAAATTTTCGACATAATGATTTAAATGTATTTTCAAATATGGGACAAGTTTGCTCTCAATGAATTATTTTTAAGATTATTTTTAATACGTCTAAGTAAATACTTTTTGTAGTTTAAGTTTCAAATATTAATAGCACACCTTTAATAGGCTTTAGCATTAATCAAAAACAGAAACTTAGAAGACAACTTACAGTTCAGATCTGAAATCACTTAAAGTGATTAGACAGTTTTAACTTCAACTTATTATTAATGATAGTGGTCTTAAAATGTAATTAATAATTTGAATTTTTGTATCCTGTAAATGTGTGTGTTTGGCAAAAAATTTTAAATCGGAAAGGACATTTGTATGGGGGTATATCGAAACCTGGAACGAAATAAATGAAATAGAATATGTATAGTTTGGCCAAAATCGGTTAAACATTTGGGAGAAACATTTGTATGGGGGCTATATCTAAATCTGAACCGATCTTACCCACTTTCACCATAGGTGTTTTTAGTTGGATTATAAGATGTTTTGGCAAATTTAAAGAATATCGGGTACAATATGTGGTTTCAAGAGTGGAAAATGCCAAATCGGGACCGACATTTGTATGGGGGCTATATCTAAATCTGAACCGATCTAGCCCACTTTAGCCACAGGTATTTCTATACAGGGTGGGCCATTTACAATTTTAAATTTGAACAACCGATTACTTTGACTATGAAAGGTAGAATAGCATTCACTTTAATTTTCATATTTATGTTTGACATTGCCAATTGAGACGCGTCCAGTGCGTTTTCGGTTCGCCCACTGGGCTGAAGATTGTTTGGCTGGAGATGAAGAATTTTACCGAAAAATCGTGTTTTCAGATAAAGCTCATTTTCATCTAGGTGGCTATGCCAATAATCAAAATAGCCGTATATGCGTTCAGGGAACCAACACGTAAATACTGTGAAGCCAATAAATCCACAAGAAGTCACAAGAAGCCAATACATCCACAAGAAGTCAATTATAATGGAGTTAATTGGAGTTTTCAGTTTCTCAGCCTGTTTCCCCTTAAAAGTACTACAAAGTTTGCACATTACGGTATCGATATAAGTGTTAGATTAAAGAAGAGAATAACTCTTTAAGAGAATATATTAGTTTTATATTTTACTTTTCTTTAAAATCGAAAAATTCGAAAAGTAGTCAACTTTGGGCTAATTTCTAAAATATATCCGATTGCCCGATTTTTTTTTTAATCCTTGAGTCCTCAATTTTTTACAGAACATAAAATGTTGACTAGATCAAAAGATATTGAATATAATTATGCGCATGTACAGGGTGGGCCATAAAAAGTACTATTTATTTTTTAAATTTTCTGGTTTTATTGGAAACTTTGAACTTTGTCATTTAATAATGGAACAATTCCATTCATGTGACTACCACGACTGGCTCGGTACTTCATCCGTCAACTCAATTTTTCAGTATATTTTCGATTGTTCTGGCTCGAATCTCTTCAATAGCAACTTCGATTTCATACTTCAACGCTTCAATTGTCTCTGGAAGGTTTGCCTAACATTTATCCTTAATGGCTCCCCACAGAAAATAATCCAAAGGGTTCAAAGGCGGCCAGTTGACATCACAATTTCGGCTTATTATTCGATTCTCAAAAACAGTGCGTAAAATATCGATGGTTGCGTTGGCTGTGTGACTATTGGCCCCGTCTTGTTCAAACCAAATGGCGTCCATGTCATTCTCTTGAATTTTTGGTATGGATTTTGGGGTGGCGGCATCTTCTTCGAAGCAGACGCCGTTACCGTTACCATCAACGGTCGCCTCGGAGCTGTGACTTGAGCCCTTTGGATTATTTTCTATAATATATATAGCCATAAAGGATAAGTGTTACGCAAACCGAGCCGGAACAATCGAAAATGTACTGAAAAATTGGGTTGATCGCATGAGGTACTGCCGAGCCAGTCGTGGTAGTCATATGAATGCTATTGTGTTCCATTACACTGTGCAACATTTTTGAAGTCATTTCAAAATAACCATATACGGACACCGCTACATGATAAAAGACCAAAAAAAAAAGACCCGTGTTTTTTTTCCCCAAAGTCATGCACTTTTTTTTATGGGCCCCCAGAGATTTGAGGCCTCGGTGTAATTTTTGGAAAAAAGTGATCATATTCTCAGGCTCATATCTTGCAAACCGTTCGGAATTTTGATTTACTCTCTGAGGCAAAGTTCTAGCTCTTGTCATAAAGAACAAAAAAAATTCGATTTTTTTAACCTTTTTTCCCCTGTTCAGGTCCATAGGTAGCAAACCGCTGAAAATTCAGGGAAACAATCAACTACAAAAATGTACCTAAGATCTCAATAAACAACTTTCTAGAACATATGAACTTCCTAGGAATTATTCTTAACACCGTTTAGGTAGCGCTTAGGTAGCCGCAAAAGTGAAAAATTTTCCAAAAATTAAAGATTTTTTTCCTTTTTTGCCCTGTTCAGGTCCATAGGTAGCAAACCGTTAAAAATTCAAGGAAACAATCAAAAACAAAAATGTACTTAAGATTTCAATAAACAACTTTCTAGAACATATGAACTTCCTAGGAATTATTCTTAACACCGTTTAGGTAGCGCTTAGGTAGCCGCAAAAGTGAAAAATTGCACTGTGCATCATTTTTGAAGTCATTTCAAAATAACCATATACGGACACCGCTACATGATAAAAGACAAAAAAAAAAAGACCCGTGTTTTTTTTCCCCAAAGTCATGCACTTTTTTTATGTTGAAGTAAAGAAAAAACAAATGAAATTAAAAAATTTTTGGGAAATTTTTCAATTTTGCGGCTACCTAAGCGCTACCTAAACGGTGTTAAGAATAATTCCTAGGAAGTTCATATGTTCTAGAAAGTTGTTTATTGAGATCTTAGGTACATTTTTGTAGTTGATTGTTTTTTGATTTTGACCTTGAAGATGAAGTTTTTTTGATTTTATATGTTCACAATTTTTGTTCTTTATGACAAGAGCTAGAACTTTGCCTCAGAGAGTAAATCAAAATTCCGAATGGTTTGCAAGATATGAGCCTGAGAATATGATCACTTTTTTCCAAAAATTACACCGAGGCATCAAATCTCTGGGGGCCCATAAAAAAAAAAAGTGCATGACTTTGGGGGGGGGGGGGGGTAAACACGGGTCTTTTTTTTTTTGGTCTTTTATCATGTAGCGGTGTCCGTATATGGTTATTTTTTTTCGTGTTGCACTGTGTTATTAAATGACAAAGTTTAACCTTTCCAATAAAACCAGAGATATTAAAATAATCAGTACTTTTTCTTTTATAGACGACTCTAATTCAAATTGATACATGACCCAGCCTATACGTTATAGCCCATATTCCAACTACATGAATTAATGGTATCAACAGAAAATTTCTATTATTTTAACAATATTGCCAAA